>BMAW01036535.1:312970-394390 GCA_019974015.1 Nephila pilipes
TATATATATATATATATATATATATATATATATATATATGTATGTATGTATGTATATATGTGTGTGTGTAATGATTTAACTTAACTCCCATTAATTTCTCACCATAATAATTTAATTTACTGAATTTGCCCATTCTCTCCTTTAAACGATAATGTTCATTCGTATTTCCTGATACAATCCCTTATTCTTTTTAATTAATTCAATCACACGTTCTAAAAAATTCGCTGTAAATGCTCTGTTCCCACGGAACAGACATGTAGGGAGGATCCCTACCAGACTTTTAAGTCTATACTTATCTTCCCTGGAAGTCTTTCCATTCAGACCATGTGGACTCTGACGTTTAATTCAATTTTCCCTCATATAAATAGCAAAACACAACGAAAAACGCTCTCTTCTTATGCTTCTCTCCTCTTCTTACTGCTCTTCTCTAACGCTTGTCCTCTCTCTGATGATCGTCTGAGATTTGTATGGTAATTTCATTTCGGCCTTTGGTGCCGGAGCCCGACTAAAGTCTGCTACAATATGGAAATAAAAGTATTTTGGCCATGTATGGAATGATTCATTAATATTGAACAAACGTTAAAGTCAATACGTTACATATATATATATATATATATATATATATATATATATTATGCTTCAGAACATAGCATGTAACAGAATAGTCAATATTATCCCTGAAATTTTTATTTAAATTACAGTTTTCTGTCTTTGCCCTCGTATTAATGTCTTACAGTAAAAGTAATGAGGAGCCATAAGAAACCCTAAAAACCATGAAGGAATTATTTAGAAAAGCTTTAGATTCATTCAGAAGGCTAATCTAGTATCTCCTGCGTAACATTTTATGACCAAGGATCTATAGCGATCAAGATTTACTGCTGCAATATATTCATTTGAATAGACCCGTCTCCAACCCGTTCTAAACGGCATGTGAAATTAGCCCATTTCTGTTATTTCTTTCCGTTTCCTTTCGGACATTAACAACCGATGTCCTCTCTGGAAAACTGCCAAAACTCTGCTTCTTTTTTTTCCCTTTTGACCTCCTCCTTTTAGAATAAAAACAAAGAGCATAATAAACGTGGAACAAACTTTTGTTTGTTACTTTGACCGCTTTGGAACCTTTTTTGACATTTGAGTGCAACAGTGTCATCGATTGAGTCGCCAATGTGCAATAAAAGGCCAATGGACTCTTTAAGAGTTATTGCTTAGTTCATTGTGCTGAAATTAGGCTAAGTAAAGTGGTTCATAATTGCATTTCGTGAGTCTATGTGCTTTTAAAATCAATTTCAAAGTATTCTACAAAATCATTTTTTTTCATTCAAAAAATTACTTTCTGGGCATTTCTTTTGTATCTAAATGGAATTTGCTTCTTTTCCCAAATGTATTTTTTTCTACAAATGGTATATTAATTCTATTGGAAAGTTCTGTCTGTTTGTGAAGTGAGAGAGCGAAAGTAATATATTTCTCATACTTTTAATAACATTTATTATACAATATAATTTCCATCGTTTCTAACATCATATGCACTTCTCTATCTGTACGGAACAAAAATGAACCCCTCTATGACCGGAATGATAACTGACGATGAAAAGTGGATTACCTACATAACATAGTCAGGAAGAGTCATACTGTGAGCCGTGACAACCTGTTCCCTCCATCTCTAAACCGAGCTCGAGTTTGAATAAGAGAATGTTGTGTATAGGGTGGGATGTCCAAGGCCCAACACATCAAGAGCTTTTTAATGTCGAACAAAAGCTCAGTTCGGAGAAATACTGCCAGAAAATGGATGATTTAAACAAAGCACTAAAAGAAGCCCACAATGTCCGGTTGCAAACACATCATACTGCATTGTCATAGCTAGGCCACATGTTGCTTTGGGTAATCGTCAGAAAATCTCCCCAGACCTAGTACCGTCCGATTATCACCTGTTTCCTTCCCAGCAGTTTCTAGGAGTAAAGAAATTCAAATGAGAAGAACATATCAACCAAGCACTACTCGAGTTCTTCGCCTGTAAAAGCAATGCAGTTTTTAAAACTGTTCCTCATATTTATAAGTTACCATCACCCTGGCAAGAGGTCAAAAGTAACAACAAAAATCACACAGAACAGTAAATACCATAAAATGTATTTTTTTTCCATTTTACAAATGGACTGATGTTATCTGAAGACCAATCGGAATTTGTGAAATATAAATAATTAAATATAGTTTATTGTACATTAACAAATTTAACACGTATAAAAACTATTTATTGCACCATGAATGCATTTTTTTATACACAGTTTGTACTTTTTTTTCAACTTTTCCCAAATTTAGAAAGAAACAATAGTTAGGTACTAAAAGGTTTTAGTTTGTATAATTTATATGAACATTTCATTCTTGAAATATAAATTAGTTTTGATTTATTTTGTGTGTACGTCAATCATAATTGTTATTGTAAATAGTTATATTGTTGTATGAATTTTGCTTAGAACATGCTTTAAAAATGTGCTAATAACTTTTGAAGCATAAGGCAATTAATTTGAATTTATGATTACATATAGCAAGTGGAGAATGAGACAATGCTTAATTATTTGTAAAGATTTTACTGTCTGGAAATTTCAATGAAGTTGCGTTCCAAATTGAAAATTAATGCATTCAATATTTCTATATCCACTGTATAATGAAATAGGAATTACAAACTGCTAATTGAATGAAAATCTACAGTATATTGTTTGATTCTAGATATTTTTATTTTTCCATATATTTTTTTTATTCGGGTTAATAAACCAACCATGTAGTGTTATTATATGCTTGGAGAGGAAGAAAAGTGTGTTAAAAAAGAATAAAGCTCGTATTCAAAACTGGAAAGTAACATTTTATTTCAAATAGTCAAGAAATTAATTATAGTTTTAAACACAAATCATTCTGAATCAATTATGAAACTGAACCGTAATTAATACGAAAGGAACCCAATAACTGAAGTAACCCAATAATTAAGTAACTGAATATCCATTTTGAGTGTTTGACATTTACGTGGTCCCTAATTAGTCTCTATTCTTTTTTAAATATCTATATTGCATAACGTTAGAAACCATAATTAGAATTCGAAGTTTCAGTAAAAGCCGAATGAGACATTTTCAAAATTTAAAAAAAAATGAAACTTAAATTGTCACATTTATTCGACACAACGCACACATACACCAGACCCACTGAAGGTAAACTGATTTTAAATACCTCATTAATCTAGACTGATTTGGGCTCTAGGTCGTCCGTATTAAGCAATGTACCCTACAAAACGAGTCAAGGTACATAGCTAAATACTTTGTAGAGGAAATGAACATGTACACAAAACTTTTGTGTCTCAGACTATTTGTGTAGCTCTCTTGTACAAATGCGCGATTCAAACTCCTCGCTTTTAACTGCGACGCAAAGTTTATTGTTAAGAAGAAGATTTATGTTGAAGTAAACTTATTGAAAAAAAAGCGTAAAGACGTTACGTACTGTAGATTTATTTCACAGAAATAAAAACACTAGGCCTAATATAAAAAATAAAAAATTACAATATAATTAATCTCTGTGTTACATTCTCCAGGACAATCGCCATCTGTCATCGATCTGACCGAGAGGAACAATATTTTTCAAAAACCATGTTCCAACTCGAACACTATTAATACAGAGAAATGATGATTTATTTAAAAAAAAAAAAAGAAAGACAAAACATTATTAATATCTATTCTTAACAAAACAGGAAGTCGTGATGTCATCCGAACAAAAAGAATAATATAAATTCCATAAAAGGAAAAACAAGAATTATGATGTCATAAGTTTTGTTCCATTAGTCATAGAAAAACCCGGGTTAATGAACTATTTAGTGTTTACTGAACAAACGAAAACATACGAAATATGTTGACGCTTCCCCTATGTAAAAGAGTGTCAGTACCATTCCTCAAAAAAGTAGCTCGCGAGCAGCATTATTTCAAATGATGTAGACAGTGTTTTCTCATTTTCCACTTGCCTTTGTAACCATTTGCTTGAATGAATAACACTTCCCTTCCCCTCCCCGACTAACGGCCCTACTAACCCTAAAGGTGTCCCGAGGGTTTCACAATCACGGAGGATGGCAAGAACTGCACAGACGCCAACGAGTGCTTGAGTGACCCCTGTCTCAACGGGGGCTCCTGTGTCAACGTACCCAATGGCGAGGGATACTACTGCATCTGCCCCGACGGCTTTGGGGGCATGTTTTGTGGGGCGCGACATGAAGAAAAGGTGATGCGCCTCAGTATGGCCGCCCTAGCAGCCATCCTCATCTGCCTGCTCAACATTCTCAGTAAGTGTGCATACCTTCCCTTACTAACACTTGCTCTCTTGGATGGTATCGTGGTGGCATTGAGGTTGTATTGCCTTTACATTGGAGTTGGGTGAATGACGGACATTCATCAAAAGTTGCCTCAATGGTGGCGCAGTTAAGACATCCTATTCCCAATAAGGATTGTGTTGAAGTTCCTTATCAATTAAAAACTTAATGAGCCTCGTTAAAATTTCCTCCTCAACTAATGATTTCCCTAATTGCATAAATATTTCTTAACACATTTGCATCGGGAAATGAGAATCCTCGTTTTGTGAGAAGAATATCAGCATTCTTCATAAATTCTTAAGTAATGGGATTGTACTCTAGTATGCAAAACTTAAGCAACTTTTCAAATTGAGCCATCATTCCAAAAAAAATCAATTGGCTGACTAAATCAACTGGTGAATTTCACTATACAGAGGTGCAATGTAAGAAACGTACGTTAAACGTTGATGAAACCATAGTAACCAAAAAATGATTTGTACGCATACATTATGGAACACAGCAGAAAAGACTAAATTGACAAAATGGTGTTAGTGAAAAACATTGTCTGGCGGTGAGGATAAGCCAAAGTCCTTTAATAAGGGATATGACCTCCGCTTACTGGAATAGATTGCGTGACACCGTCTGTTCATATTCAATACCAAATTATCCAGTAGTTTATGAGTTGCAACTCTTCAAGGAGCATCTGTTTCGGCTGTCTGATGTTTTTCGGACGATACGATCCTGCTTCCAGGTGTCTTCTCAAAGCATCCCACATGTGTTCAATGGGATTTAAATCAGGAGAACACACTGGCCAATCTATCCTTATTTTCTAGAGGCTCCTCAACAACAGAAATCCTGTGTAGATGTGCATTGTAGCCCATAAATGTAAAGTCTAGACCAAATTATTAGGCTTTACTTTTGTTGACGACAAAAATAGTCTTATAAATTGGACTTTATTTTTGTTTAATTTATTAGACTTTATTTTCGGTTTCGAGAAGTACGGAACACTTGTTCATGTGTAAGAATAATTTCATTGCTGTAACGATCTTCGAGAAGTGAGCCACTGTCGAAAATATAGAACTCCGTTCGTCCATTCAACATAATACCTCCCACACAAGTACTCCAGAACCACCCCAAAAGTCTCTTTCCCTGATATTAGTGGAATGAAAATGAGTCCCAGCCTTCTTCCATATCAAATGGAGCTGAGAATCGTTGTTCAGACTGAAAGGACTCTCATCAGTAAAAAGAACGTGACTCCATTGACGAAATGTCCAGTCTTTGTATGTTCCTAACACTAGTGTTAACGGTGCCGCCGATGGATTGCTGTTATTAGTATGCAGCCATCAGGACAACGGTCGATTAGGCCATCTTTATTCAGACGTCTGGCCACAGTAAAATGTCATACATGTGATCCGGTTGTCGTACGCAGCTTCTAAGCAATGTTGATTGATTTCTGGTTCGGTTATGCCTTCAAAACGATATACCAGTCATTACTTGCGGTTGCTCCGCCAACCTTTCTTACAACTATTCCTGTCATTTGAAAGGCTTTCCAAGCTCTTGAAGCTAAACATTTGTCATTTCCATGCTTTTGTGTAACACTCATCAAATTATACCCCTATTCAAGCTTGCTGATTAGTCTACCTATTGTAAAAGGCATTCTTATGGTTTCTTGTGGCCGTTATGAATGTTCTAGTTCACTTTAACTTGCAGGGAATGTCAAGAAATGTGTCCTTCTTCCTTTTTTTTTTTTTTTAAGTTGCTCTGGCACTCAGCGCGAACACTCCATGCGTTTGCGTGCCGTGACGTCTTTTCACATTTGTACTGAGCTACCTTTTCACTGCAGTGGTAAAAAAAAAGACCTTTCAATAATTTTATGGTTGTATTTTGAATAATGCATTTGTTGCTTCAGTTTTGCACGCTAGTGTATATTTACAGTGGTACATTTTTAAATTTGTTAGAGAACATATTTCCATTATAAATAAGTGTTTTTCAGTCAATCAGTTATTAGTACTGGTTCAACATCGAATTTGATTTGCGTTTTGTTTCTTTACATAATGGTTAAATTTGATGAATTTGAAAATAAAATTGATGTTGAATTATCAGACTAACGAAGTTTTTATGATTACGATTGCACTTATAAAAATTGCAAACCCATGTTATATGAAACAATCAGTGATAGTACTTCTGAATTAGTGGTTACATACAGTCAATCAGAAATGAATATTGGTGAAATGTGAAATGATATTGATACAGCAAAACAATTAAAATCATTTGAAATAAATTCAGGTATATCGTTAACTCAAAAACGGTTTGAAAATATGGCTGATATAAATGAACTATTTTTTTAATGATGACTTCTTTTAGTATCTGTGTTGTGAAACAAATAACATATAATGAGTAACTAAGTATAAAGTTTCCCAAAAATCAATAAAGTGCATACTAATGTACACGAAGCATTAATGAAGCGATTTCTTGAACTTATAATTTTAATACTATTTACAAATTAAGTGAATACAGTTACACAAAGGAAGCTGTTTCACCGACTGTCATATAAAAAATAATACTACCACTAGCACGTGCCACTCCTGAAACTTTCCATAAACTATTTATTAATTCCAAAATAGTTATAACATGTGGAAAATAACAATACATATATTTGGAAATATCTTTATGTCTCTAAAATACCTCAATTTATATGAAAGTTTTAGGAATATCAGCCCGATGCGAAAGTGTTAAATCGTGTCCTTCTCAAACGGATATCATAATTTCAGTGAAAGTGAACCCTATATTTCCTTCATTAAAGTAATGAATCATGTGTTGGGGAATGATAAGGGTTAGACATCTCGAAATATAAGAATAGTTATCGTTTTACTTAAATTTTAGGAGAAAAATTCATTTACGTTCTAGAATAAGCTTCACTAACCACAATCAAGTGATACTAAACTTTTTTATTAAGAAATTAAAAATGAATATTTATTATTAAGCTATGAGTATCACTTCATTGTATGGTGATTGTTTCGATAGATTTTATCAAAAACCTGATGGATGTGTCTACACTGACTCAACCTCCAACACCCTCTAACAGCATGTCTTCATTAATGCCTAACAGTCCTCCTTAAAACACCACGATGCCATTCTTTTTATCTTAAATGTTGTACTGATTGTGTTCCAGCTGCCCTCGAGGCCTTCGCCGACATCCTCACGACCGGAAGCAGTGCATCGACGAAGACGAGTGCCAGGAAGAGGCCGACCTTTGCTCGGAAGGGGGCACGTGCCACAATCTGCCCGGAGGGCGGGGTTACTTCTGCGTGTGTCCCCCCGACCGTGACCTGTGTTTCAACTGTAGCTGCGACTCTCTGGTCGCAATTACCGTGCGACCAGAGGAGTCTTCCACGCTCGTCATGGGATACGACGCCTTGGCAATCATTCTGGCATCTGTAGCGACGCTGCTCAGTAAGGATTGTAGCGCCAAATCGTGTTTCACGCTGGGGAAGAGTGACATAAGTCTAAAAACGTCTCCCCCTTTCTTTTGTGTTAAATGCGTTCGTAATGGTTTTAGGCTCACAAAAAATTTGACTGAAGTCTAATGATAAAGTTTAAGTTTTTATTATGTGGATTTAACTGATTATCTAACGTACATCTTTTCTTAAAACTCAAAAATCTCTTCTTTTGATGTAGACAAAACAAAGCCTTTGTCAATTTAATATGTCAGCGTGTTTGATTCCTTGTTTACGGTATTATTTGTCTCGACAGTTATTTTCTAAATGAAATACTTAAATTTCAATATTAAAATACACATTTGAAATAGTATTGTAAAATGAAAAAGTGCAAGAAATATAAATATGGCCTTTTTTAAAAAAATTAAATCGAAACTTCATTTTTATTTACGATTTTTTTATTTATTTATTTATTGAATTTCTTCATTTAATAGAATCTAATTCACCAGATTTGGAATGTTTCTTGAGATTTTTAAAAAGCAATTTCCATTGCATCCTGTTTGAACCCCACCTGGACGACAGGGGAAAAACGCAAAATTGCGCCCAGTTCTGGAACTTCTTTTCTACGAGAAATAATAATAGTAACCCTCTCTGATATAATAATGTATTTCAGCACATTTGAAAAATGTCTTTTTGGCGCCGTTTGATGCGACTTTTTCCTCTTACAAAACAGGTGGAGGCAAAAATAGGATTTTACCGCAATCTTTCATATATCGAAAATGCAGCTTTTAAAATGAAAATTTTCAAGTTTTTGGCTTAAGTCACTTTTCCTGGAAATTACAATGTTCAGGATGATGGAAACGGATGTATTAATGATTGATATAAATATTTTTTTAATATTATAAAAGCTCTTTGAACATTTACAAAAGGTATACTTGCGTATATTAAATAATTTTGCAAACATTTTTACCGATAGATGTAGTATACAATCGATTAAGATTTACTTTATAAATAAATGCAAAGTTATTAGAGCACGAATATCTAACTTCTTAGAGATTATTGTCCTTTCAAAATAAAAAGCTTTCGCTTATCTCTCAAAAGATAAATTCAAAAATTAAACTATATGATACCACTACAGTTTAAAATCTTTTTTGCGAGCGTTTTTTTTTTTTGCTTATATCTTTGGTGGAAGTAATACATCTATACGTAAAAGTTATGATGATGATTTTCAAAATTTACAAAATGTTACATCTAATGAAAGTAATAATAAAAAGCTGATTCCGTAAAGTAAGATTCCATATTCTATACCATCAAACCTATTGGGAGCAACACATGTCCTTAGTGTCTCATAGCAGTTAAAATTTGCATATCATTTATTCCGCCTGGAACAATCCATGCGTACGATTTTGCATCTACTTAAAATAGCGAGTAGACTAAGCATATGGTCCAAAGAAGGTCCAAGAAGTAATTTGTTTCTTGGATGTTAAAGAGATGTCAGCTACTAAAGTATTTTGTTAAATTATTGCAGAATTTGGTACTGGTGTTATAAATTACTTATTGAGGATCGAAATATCATAGTAAAATATTCGGTTTACGGCACCAGGAAGTTGTACTATTGCATCATCACGCAAGACCACATCGTCCTCATAATCCTGATTTGGTACCTTTCATTTATTCCCATGCTCAAGAATGACGTTTTCCTTTGGACGAGGATTTCAAAAATTGGTCTCATCATCAGGAAATGTCTTTTTACGAACAAGGTATCGATTCCTTGATTAATAGGTGCTATAAATGTTTCAACCAACAATGCAATTATGATGGAAAATAAGACAAATATGCACCTTAATATATGCTAAACATTTTGTTTTGAGTATTTACAATTCTCAAAATAATAAAGATAGGGAACCTTTCTTTCTGATACCCCTTCGTATACACATTTCTATTTTTCAATAAAAAGCGATAATGCATGAAAATGTGCTGAAGATACTTGATCTATCTATTTTTTTTTTTTTTTGGACTACAAGTTTTTGAATTTCAAAATAGTAAGAGGGAGATATTTGAAGCAAGTTTTTTCCTTATCGTGAATAACTGGAACGTTTCACGTTTACAAAATTGCCTGCCAACTGTGACGATGTTTCTCCGATATACGGAGCGTACATTCTAATAAATGTAACACAATGAAAGATATTATTAAATACATTGAAACAATTTATTAAACACATTTAAAGTATTTTAATATGAGCTTAACAATTTTGTGTAATAACAAGCAATTGGCAACTTTGTTATTTTTCTACATCGTTTTTGAGATGCAGTTATTCGAAATTTCCTCAATCTGGCCACTGCTGCTCGGAAAAATACCATGCAGTCTCTGTAGAAAGAATGTTAATGATTACGAACAGAAGGAAGCGAAACGGTATCAAATCGAGGTCATTCCCTTTGAAAAGTTCAATTTGCGTTCTTCTCAAATCCCGTTAAAATCGGTGGAACATTTCCTTTTCACGCCGTATTGCCAATGCCATCAATTATTTAAACACCCCTTTCAGAAAGTACTGGAGTTGGAAATTCTATTTGGTATTCGAGGATCTGAATGAGCTAGGAAGTCTGAAAAGGTACACACAACTGTGTTCGATTCGTGCAACTAAGCATAATGGAATCGAGAGAAATGTGGAGTAGTGACTCCGCCCTTATCTTCCAGATGATGTGGAATATTCGAATAGATACCGTCAACCCCTTTTGATTGTTTAAAAGCAAGAGTTATTAGACTCGGTGGGAAACGGAAACATGTTCTGAGAACTCCGCGACAATGTCATTGCAAGTGAAGTTTAAACATTTAGGAACTGTCTCGAACATGTTCGTCAGGAAACATGTTTCGGTTCAATAAAAGGACATCAGTAGTCGGAGAACTCGTCAACTGAATGAATAAGGATGATTGTAGTTAGAGTTGTATTGAGAATGTTTGCAATCGTGGAAGTTAGATAATAGGAAGTGTGAAATCCTTCTCGTTCACACACACAACCACGGCTGTAAGCGACTGCTTTCACGAAATCGAACGTTTTGCTGAGCTAAACATAACGTTACAATAATTTTCTTTAGAAAATTAATGAAACTAAAAATACTCTTATTCAATACATGAATATTTGCAATGTGTGCATAATTTGTGTAATTGTGGGAGTTAATATGTATGAATAAAAAATCCTTTGCGTTCACATCCACTGCTGTAATCGATAGCTTTCACAAAAATGAGCATTTTGCTGAGCTAAGCCTGACGTTACATTAATTTTTTTTAGAGAATCGAAGTATTCTTTGATTGGTTTAATGTTTTGGGGCTAGAAGTAATAAAGGCTGCTATCTCTCTATAAATATTTTTTAAATCAATAAATATAAAAGAATTTCATCATCTACAAAGAAACTCTGTTTTATTAAGCAAATGCTTAAGCTTTGAAAAATTTTCTCTATAAATGATATGAAATCATAAGTCGATCATGATGATAATTCAGAGACCATGTTTATGAGACAGGCATTTTCCGCAGACGATTACAAGTGTTATATATTTGTATTATCTTGTAAATTAAATTAAAAGTATCGATTATGCTTAGTATCTCAAGTGCTTTATTTCTCTTCTTTTGTTTTTTGACATATGGATATAATTATTGTGACGGGAATTTCGGACTTTGTAGTCTTCCCTGCAGAACTACGATTGTAACCAAAAATATGGTCTTTTCAGTTAAGAAGAGAATAAATAATATTAAACAGGATGAGGGGATCCCCGAATAACACATATCACCGAACATGATCACTGAACGTCGCCAAGTCGACAAATTTGGTAACAAAACAAGATGTTTCTAAAATGAATTTTGAAAGAGAAGGCGGGAATGTTTTAAAAGGAATTTTAAAAAAATATCTAAATGAGTTTCTGTGTTTGTCAGTTCATAAGTAAGTGTTTATGCGATATTGTGATTACGCGTCGTAAATTGCTGTGTTCGGTGATTGTGCGAACTTTGAATTGGGGCTATCATGTATTCATACGTTTGTGTGTTAATTGCTTTCTGTTTAAAGGGGGAAATTTGTATTTACTAGAGTGACTCAGAATATAAATTTAGATTTTCCCCGAAAGAGCGTGCTTATTAATTGCGCAAAATTTTACTATATTTAGAAACCGATCAACTACTTAACACCTAACAATAACTATGTTTGCTAAGAGTTTGCTGGAATAAATATTCTAATTGGTATTTTTTCATTCTGTTTTTGAAAATATTAGAATTGAATTCTTCTGCTGCAATCCACTCGATGCAAATGTTAAATTCCATTACTAGTCTTGTGAATTTGTCCGGTTGTTAATTCCAAAATATTTTCTGAATGTACTAGTAAGAATCCTAAGTAAGATCGAAATACTTTTAATCAAAATATGAATATTCTTAATTAATACGTTGATGATGGAGTTTTGTTCACATATAGCCTCCTTAACGAAGCGTCAATATCCGTCCAGTTACTCAGTATTATAAATTGTTCAGAAAAGTTGAGCACTCGTTCCCTTTTCAGGATTTTGTTTTATATTTATGAATTAAAAATAATGTGAAAAAATATAATTAAATATAAAATACATCATTAACACCTTGCATTTACTTATATCACTTATTATATTGATTTCTTTAGAACTGTCTATTTGTTTCTCTAACCACAACCAATTTAGAGCTGCAGTCTGATGACAAGGTCGACACCTGAGCTTCTTTTGTGACTGAACCAGATAACCAAATTGTTAATACAAAAATTTGGGGAAAAAATTAACCTAGAGTTAAGCAATTTCAAGATCAATGAATTATTTTGCGCATACGTTCAATGTTTTACTTTATTGCAAGAAATTTTGAGTTGTTTCGAATATATAGTTTCTAATTTATCTCGGATTCGATTCTACGCAGAAAAAAAAAAGCATTCGCATTGAGTGCATCTAGCGAAATACACATAAAAGGCTTGAAATTTACAAATAATTTAGTTGACATTTCCTTCAACATTTTTCTGCACTGTATATTTGTTACGTAACATAACATACCTTACATAAATTGTTGTCAATACCGTAAAAAGTAAAGTCTAATTCCCACCGAGGCCTAAAACCATGATTGTCAAAGGTTTGATCAATCAAAAACGTTAGCTAAAGATAATGTAGCTGTAATAGATCACAAATCAGTCAAAACTGGAAATGTTTTAACTTCTTGTCTCTTGCGGATTGGCCCGTCAGCTGTCAAGCTTTCTAAGTAAGTATGGAAGTCCTGACCTCAAGGCAGCCGTAGTGATCTTTTTCTTTCCTATAGTGTTTACTGTCTTTAGTGAACAGGAGCAACGCCCCTTCCTCCGGGATACCTTAGTGATCCTTCTCTATTTTTGACGGTTCTATTTGTCAACATTTTTTTTTTGTTTTCTTTTATCTTTCTTACATCTAGACCAGTTACTTATGGTATGCCGCAGCCTAGCTAAATTTGGCTTTTGAACCGTAGTTCACAACTTTCACTCTCTCATGGATTGGAACACATGACGTGTACCAAAACAATCAATGATCATTACATGTTGCATTATCCATCTATTTAAGGTTCTTAATAATCAATTTAAATTTAAGGATCGCTTAATGCAAACCTATAGAAATTACACAGACCGCTGACTTTTATACTTTATTAAATACTCTTATGACTTATTCTAAACTAATCTCATGCATTCGTATAGCGACGAAAATATCGCCAGTAAATTTCATCGACTTTTATTTTTTAAATTGCCTCATTTTTGGTTTCATTAATTTAATTTTTAAATTCAGAATTTCTTGTCACAAGTCATTCGATTTTGTTATTTTCCTTGTTTCCCTTCCGTATTTTAGTTGTGCTTTCGTCTTGTTCATTATCGGATCTATTTTTTAAATACGATTCTGCAAACATATTTACATTGTTTTTACTTATTTTTTTTTCAATTAAAAATGTTTTCAAACTTTTCTTACTTTTGTTTTCTTTCAAAATACTTAGATGATAATTCCTTATGTAAAGCTTTATTGTATAACCGTCATCTTTCTTGTTCAGTATATTTCTATACATTCTTTTTTTTTTTAACTTTTAATAAAGTTTGGCGTGGTCGTCATCCTTCTCTCAGACTGATTCAATAGCTCCAAGCGCTTTTTGGATGAGTTCGGTCTCCTTCATGGCTTCTTCATTGATTGATTTTAATGAATTTATCGAACAGAACTTACATCTTTGGTGTGATTTGGTGAAATTCCCTTATCACTTAACGCTTTTAGTTGCGGTGGGAATGAGACTTTACCCAATATACGTGATACGAGGGGCATCAAGAAATAACAGTACTGAAACTCTGACGCTCAAAGATAATGTTTATCAACGAAGTTAGTAGCATTGCGTCCATAATCAATATCTTGGAAGTGAAATGAGTGTTCGTTTGTCTCAGTCGGTCAAAAACTTCTATTGTAGTGCTGTGTTGAAATGAATAGCTCGATACCGATTCCAGGTGCAAGGTAAGGAGCGAAACCCATTTTTTTTCTTTTTTTGTTCGCCAAAGAGTTCCAGATTTTAAATGAAATAAAAAAATGTTCTTGGTTATAGTGTCATGATCCGTACTAATGAGTACAAATGATGCATTGAAAGTAGAATTTGCAAAAAAAAAAAAAAAAAAAAAAAAATCAAAACTTTGTTTCAATCCGAAAAAACATGACCTCCATCTTTTAAGACAGTAAAGAGATTCTCCGCGTCGAATCCCCCCCCCCAGATGGATGAAATTAATGCCAAGCGGTACTGACAAACCTTAAAAAAAGGGTAATATGAATGAATAGAGTATTGCATGATCCAAACTGCCAAAGCCACATACCAAATCTTAGATTCATTCGGTTGGGACATCATCAGTTATTCTCGCACAGTACTGATGGGACACCTTTCCGCCTCTATGAAGTTGTTAATGGATAGGAAAATATTTTGGAATGTTATTGAGGTCCACAGTGTCGTCAAACGATGGTTCAAAAAGGCCGATCACGAGAGTAAAGTATAGATTTTCTAAGTATAGATTTTCGATGATAAAGATTTTCTAGACTGACAAAGTGAATTGAAAAGAAGGCGAGACTACGTCAAAATTTTAGTATTCTTACGCATACGAATTTGTAAATTTTTTAGGAATATAAAGTACCTTTCGACTTTTTGAAAAAAATTAAATATTGTTATTTTTCGGACATCTCTCGTGATAATCAAAATGGACGTTTCCTTCCTTCTCTTTGTGATAGGGATTGCAGAACAATTAGCCTCTTTTCCGGTACGCGAATTGGTTTTTACTTATAATAAAGATAAAATGTAACATTCTATATCTCTGATTTGTGTTCTTCGTTTGCTTGTAGTCTTGGTGCTGGTGATTGTGGCGTACACGCGGAATCGTCGCCCTAACCAGAAGTACGGTCACGGCGACGTGGACGACGACGTGCGGGAGAACATCATCAGCTACGACGACGAAGGGGGCGGTGAAGACGATATGAACGCCTATGACATCACGCCCCTTCGCATCCCCATTGACTCTACGGGAACGCCCATCGGCGCCAAGCCGGGTCCTGAAAAACCGCCCATCAAGGAGGCCAGGCAAAGGCAGAGTACGTATATATTTATTACAAACTCGTTATGTCTCTCTCTCATTCTGATGCTGCATTCAAATTGTTTCAGAAAACGTTGTCGAAAACCCGAACGCGTATATGAGCTAATATATCTGTTTTGTTTATTTTCATTTACATGTATAGTTGGACCCAATTAACACACCGTTCAGTAACAGGTGATTCTGCTTTTCACGTTGCTTACTATTGTTCCATCCGTAGGCATACATTTGTGATATCACTCCTAGACATTGTTGCTTCAATATTTTTATTTTTCTCTTTATGAAATTCAGATCAATCTTTTGTTCAGATGAAGTCACGACTTTCTCAACAATATGTAATATATCTATACTGTTAAGAGAAGAAAGAAAGAAATTAATATCTTTTTATAGATACAGTTAGACCCTATTCTATTTATATGTACAACATAGATGTTTTGTACTTATAAATCTCCATTTCTCAGAAAAAAACAGTACATGATTTTGCTGAAGTATGCTCAACAATTAGTAATGATCTATCAGTAGCAGAAATATATTCTAAGATCCTCGAAGCAACAGAGCTATTACTAAATTATTTTGAGCCACAGGAATCTTAGATTATCTCACAGCATATAAAATCTGCCATGTAACAGATTAAGAAGAAATAAGATAGCAGTAAAAAAACCCGATCACCCATTAAGGATTGGTTGATAAAATAATAAACTCAGCTTTCTTTAAATGTTATAAGTTTTCCTTTATTAAATATTTTTTGTATCTAATATATTCTAAAAATATCATATATGGCCATAAATTTATTTTCTCGAATTAATCAGTCATTTAACACAAATGTCCATTTCCCAGAAAATTGATGCATATGTATAATCTCGCGCTTTAGTAACCAGTATCCACGCTATCGGCTGTATTTTTATTTACATGTCTGTGTTGAAAAGATTACGATAACACGTACTGTCTTGGGAAAATTCAACCAAATTAACGTTCCTTTTCTTTTTTACCACAGTTCCCCCGGGCGGCCACCCAGATGGCGTGGGTGACTTCATTCGTGACCACCTGGACAAGGCGGACAACGATCCCAACGCGCCTCCTTTTGACGATCTTCGCAACTACGCTTACGAGGGATGTGGCTCTACAGCGGGCTCCCTCAGCTCGCTGGCCTCGGGGGCAGAGGACAACGAGCAGGACTTCGACTACCTCAACGGATGGGGCCCGCGCTTCCAGAAGCTTGCCGACATGTACGGTCCGGGCGACAGCGAAGAAGACTAGCCCCTCTGCGCCCCAGAACAAGAGAAGATTCTAGTCATTCACTCTTTGTAGAGGGAGGATATGCCGGAGGGGACAAAAACAAAGGGATAAATTCAATCTATTCTTCTCACACTTTCTCCACACATGAAACAAAAAGTGCACACACACACACTTGACGACTTTGTTTGGATTTGTTATTGTTGTAGTCCATATTGAGTAATACCATAGTTATTTGATTTAAAACAAATCGAAAGCCTACTTTAGAACTGTCTGACTGAAAATTCGCATCTTCTATTATTTCGGTCGCTGTTGCTGAAAGACGAGTTCTGTTAGCAGAAGCAACACTTTTGACTATTGCCATAATCTCTTCGGATTAGGCATACGGTCAGCAGCTTTTGCCATGGCTGAATTTAGCTGACAATACCTTTACCTTGTCGGACGATGAATATTTTCAAGCTGTGTGAAGAAGAACTATCCACGGTTCTTTTTGCATGCCAACTAGACAGGAACAACTTGTAAAATTAGATGGCCACATGGCTGTGTGCAGAAGTGATTTAAATACCTTTAAGGATGTAATAAAAAGTCGCCATAGTAATACATCGAAGGTATTTTTTTCTCGGCCAAACACGGTCGATTCAAAACAAAGTATCACGTGTAGTAGCCAAGGAAGATGACCGACTATCAAATCGTATCTTTTTTCTGTTTCGTATATATATAATCTTAAGAAAGAAATACATTATAAAAAGAATAGAATCCATCAGCTTAAAAATGGATTACATCTCGAGATGGATGTTTTTATTAAACAGGGAAAACAGTTATTTAAAAATGGTATAGAGATGAAGCCTGTTCTATTTCTTTTTATTATTTTGTGTGTGTGCATGTTTAGATGTCGTAGATGGCAACAAGTTTAAAAAATAAGAGAAAAGACCCAACCACATTGAAACAAAAAGAATGCAAGAAACATTTTGTCTGCCTACAATCTATGTTCTTAATGTGGTTCCAACAAAGCTTCTGTGTTTCGTTTTTGATCTGCACCTCTTTCTGAACACAAGGAACAACAAAAATATTGATCTCGATGGGTCATTGTTTCCTATTTATTTCATCTTTGCTTTCCTTTCGTTGTCGTTTTTCTACTCCAAGCTCACGGACGAAGACACTTTCTTGATTTAAAAAGTGCTCTTGGACACAGCATAAGTAGATGTTTCGTAAATCCAAAGACGTGGTTTGGAAAACTCGAGAGAATCATTTTGTTTTTCTCCATAGAAAGTCTTTGGTTTAGTTTGTGCTCTTTCTCTGAGACCAAAAGAATTTAAAAAAAGCAATCTCAATCCTGGATAATGCCAGTTATAAGTTGTATACTTATATATCTAGGTACAAATTTCGTATCTAGATACAAGCTCTTGTCAAGGTACTATTATTCGCTGCGGCAAACAACCACTCTGGACTTTGAGACGGTGGACTCCAGCCCGTTTTGAAACTAAAAATATCGTATCGAGTGTTGGGAAAGATGTATCTAGATACTAAGCGATAGATACTAATCCGAAATCATAATCAAGTATGTGAATGGCTAAAGTTAAAAGTATAGAATGTGTCCAAATATTGAAAATTATGGTAAGGTAAAGTAAAAGATCCTGACGCTCAATTTACTTCCGATGTAAATGCAATCCCCGAAGATCAGAAATAGTATCTAGATATTCACATACTTTCCCATCACTGTCGGATACTATTTCCTTGTTTTGTGAATATATTTACATTTAGTAGTATTTGTCCAAGAATGGGACGCAGCAATGCCAGTAAAATGCTAATATTGTGTATAAATATGTATATTCTGTACTGTCGATAATTCAGTGTATATGCCCTCTGATTTGCGCTTCAATCTTACATTTCGTTTTCTTCTAAGTATTTAAACAGTCAAAATTTATAATAAAAAGATAAATTTACTAATACTTAAATTTCAGATTATTTTTCTGAAATAATTCAGACTAATACTTTGCCTTCTTCTAATTTTCGTTAAAATTAAATTAATTTTTTTTATTTCACTCTTTTGTAGGAAGAAAAATAATTTTCAGTTAAAAATAAGGAAAAAGAGAGACAATACTAATATGAGCTCAAATATTTAAGTAAGAAAAAGAAAAAATTTTATCCTGCCCTTTTAAACAAAATGCTGACAGTTCAGAAAATTTTGAAATCAATATTTACGAAACGCAAACGCATTATATATATATATATATATATATATATAATTAAAAGACATAATTTTTGTCTGTACTAAATGACATTTTAAGCAATTTCTTTGTTTTCTGAAAATCTCACATTATTTTTAAACTTTGATATTCGTAATAGATAAGTGAAAAGAAAATTCAGAAATATTGAAATTCAAATTAAAAATTGAAGCGATGTTTTCTAAAAAAGTAGATATTATAAAAAAAATCGAATAATCTAATGGCATAAACTATTACTCTAATAATCCATCCAACGACAACAACAATCTAAGTAATTGATGCCATCTACAAATAGAATTCCAAATTTTAAAATGAAAACTGAATTTTTAATTTAAAAGTGAAATGGTTTGAAACTCTTATCGGAAAAAATTCTTATTTCTCGGACGAAATACGAAGTTATAATATCGAAGAAGAAATCGTAGCAAGACTTTCTAAATAGTTGATGCTGTTAAAGACGTTTTTTCTAATGACACCTAACATTAATTCAACTAAAGATAGCAATATTCTACATAGTTAATGCCATCTTCGATGTACTTTTTAAGTGATTGATGCCATTCGGTTTTTATGACATTAACTATTATCTAATAATCCATGTAATGGCAACAACAATTTAAAAAGTTGATACCATCTACGAAACGAATTAAAATACATGGAAATTTAGAAATTTGAAATCTAAATAGAAACAGAAACAATACTCTCTCTTTCATAATATGTGAAGCCAATTGAAGATTCGATTTTTAATGATATCAAATTGAATTTTCTATAATAATATTACTTTATTAATCCATCTAATGACAACAACAATTTATGTAGTTGATGCCATCTACAGATCGAATATTGTTACATTTAAAATGAGTAACGAAATACATAAAATACTATATTTGGGTTAAATGAAAGGGCTATACAAATATGAAAAATTTGAATTTCATAGATATTGGTAAAAAAGATTTTCAGAAACTGGGCTGTCACGCATTCTGTGTTCCATTTTTATTACGCAGTGTACTCGACTGTTCTCTAATCTGCAGTCCAATTTTGTAACTCTAAATACTTGATTGAAGCCCCCTCCCCCTTTCTCCGCATGTACTTGTACTTAGTACTGATATATATACTGGCACGTTTATATTCTTCAGTTTCAACTCTCTTTGTATGAGATTTAGTCAAAGTGCATTTGTATGTGGTTTCTAGTTATTTATGTACGTTCCCATGTTCGAGACTGAGCAGTTATTGAAAAAAAAAAACTTTTTACATGCAGCTGCGTAAGCAGACATGTTATACATGGGTTAATTTTTTTAAAAACTTAGATAAAAAAAAACTGTAGTTGAGTGGAAAATGGAGAAGAAATGATGATGATAATTAAGGCTTTATTGGCTCATCAAATGAAAAATTCGAAGGTTCGGTTCCACTTGAGTGGAGGCGCGCCCCCAGTTTTTCACTTACGTAGCTTGACCAGAATAACTTGCACATAAGTTTTATTAGGCATGATTGCACGAACTACTTTTTCCCCTCGCTGAAACAGAAATGCAGCATTCTGACAAAAAAGAATCAAAGGTAGCAGGTTGTCTACTCCCCCCTGAAACGTGATCGGATGAAAATTGCTGCTTCAAAAAAAAATCATTAGGCGAACGATCTTGTCTAACCTCCCTGAGAAAAATGACTGATATTAAGTGGTTTTTATTACATTACTTGAAATTCTACCTTCGCAATCATTCTGAAAAGCAAACTACTAACTTTATCGTTTAAATTGCCGAATATGTATTCAAAAAATCCTTCATTTTATAGTTTTCAAGAAATAAAAAGCGCCAATCAAGATCACTCACATTTAAAAATGATAGCAGTTTTTGTAACATTACTTGAAACTTCTTTTAATCAATCACGGATTTTTACAGTTAAATAACTAAATTTCTCTAATTACGGAGTATATTACTGAGTAAGTATTCAAAATCTTTTACTTAATAGTCATCGAAGAGAAAACGCCCCAACAAAGGTGGCCAAGACAGAAAAAAATGACTAGATTAAAACTTAGATACATTGTGATATGTTGTTTTTACGTAACTTGAAACTTTGCCATCTTGATCATGGAATCTGATAGTCAAATAGATAAATTTTCATAATTACTGTACAAAGCCTTATCCTTTACTTTGCGGTCACCAAGAAGAGAGAACTAATCAATCAAGATGGCTGAAGAAGAAAATAGTGATTGGATTTACCAAAAACGGATGAAAACTCCAGTGACCCATTATGAGTGGACTAAAATTTAATGAAAAGAAATATACGTCAAAATTATTTTAATACTCGAATTTTTAGTCGAATAATTAAAAACATCTTTAATTTTTTTTTTTTTTTTTAAAAAAACATTTTTAGCTTAATAATTTTTTTAGATTTAAAAAAAATTTATTCAACTGTCCAATAGCTAATTTTTTTAATTATCATTTATAATACTAAGAAAGTCTTCATTATCCTTTACTTTGTAAAGAAACTGAATTGAAAGAAAGAAAAATGGCTCGCATTAAAAAAAAATTGTGTTTATATTACATTATTTGAAAGATCGTCTGAAGTCAATCACGGAATATAACAGCCAAACAATTAAACTTCTTTAATTACCGCCTATATTACAGAGGAAATATTAAATATTCTTTGATTTTTGATCGCTGAGAAAAGAAAACATGCCACTCAGGATGACCAAGACAGAAAAGAATGAATGTAAAATTGGCGTTAGATTAAGACATCCTAGACTCAGTGAGAGAGGATTTATAAATTAAGAGAATGTTAAATCAAATATATTTTAATTCTAGAATGGCATTAACTAAAATTAAAAAGTATTCTATTTTTTTTTAATTAAATTTTTTTCTCTTAAGAGATTTTTTTAACAATTGGTAACTATTCTATGAATATCCTTATCCCATTATTTTTGGTAATTAATCAAAGAATATCCTTAAGAAACGATTTCAAAATTTCTATCACTGCATTTTTCTTTGGGATGGTTCGACTTTTAGAAATATCTTATGCTTCATTCACGTTAATATGAACTTTCAAAATTTGTAAGATTTGATAACATACTACGATAAATTATAACATCTATTTCATAATTATTTAAAATCTGACCAGATGACTAACATGAATTTTGTGCATGTATATATCCTGGTAGTATTCATCTCTGAAGAAGATATGTTAGAAAACTGTCATAAATTTCAGAAGATGTGAAACTTTAATTGCTACAAACTATATTACTAATCCCGAAAAAATAATTTCCAAAATTTATATCAGTAATTTCAATTCAAACACGAATAAAAAAAGGTAAAGTCCTTTTTTAGCTCCCGCCTTGACGGCGAAAAATAAAATGTCGCCAAATCACTCCGAAAGAAAGGTTGCCTTACTGAAGAGTTTGATACGCTAGAATTGCAAGGGTACCAATTCAGTACATTTATCGAACTTTTGGGCGTCATTTTATTTTTGTCGCCAAATCTTGGGCTAAAATAGTTTCCCACCAAAAGTGATACGTCCAGCCCCAAATAAAATATGTACTCGGAAATTTATATTCAAAGCTGTTTCAAAATATTGATCTATATATAATATATGTTATGCAAAATCTTTAAAGAATACCCCACAAAAAGAAGCTTTTGCAACACTTTTTGAATTCTACATATTTCCAAATACAAATAGCATCTAGATGCTTATAAAATATTGTTATTATTATATCGAATTACTTAATTTTTAAGCATTATTTTAGATTTTTGTTTCATACGTCATTGGTGGTGGTGATAATGGGTTCATTATAATTTCATGAGAAATTTCTTAAAAATTTATTGTCAGTTTCATCAAAAAAAAAATCTAGTTCCTAAAGTTCTAATATTATACAAATTATTAAATAAACATTTGCTGGGAAAGAATGCACAATTATATCTTGGTTCCGTAAATTTAAAGAGTTTAAATAATTTAGCTTATTTCTCAACTAATAAGTTAAGAGATTAATAAAGTTCTAGATCTGCTTAATTCTGTAACTTATAAAATATTTGAATGATAAAGTTAAATAAAAAAATACTTTTAATTGAATGTTTATCTCAGTTTTTTTTAAAGAAAAAATAATTTTCATAACTTGTGCGAAAAATTGAAAAAGTTGCTAAATTAGCATTAATATTAATCCGTTATTATTTGAAAAATGAAATGTTAGTTAATGCAGAAAAATTCTTTTTCAAGCTTCGTTATCTTTTATATATTTATTTGTTACTGTCCCAAAAAGCGTATAGCAATCAATAACTGCGATATCACCATTAAAATGCGAATTATATAGATATTTCATTTTGGTATATGTGTAAAATTCCGTCGACTATTTTCCCCAAACTAGAGAAATGTCGCCAAACGACAATTGGATTGGGAAGGATTTATTAAATACTGGCTGGACTTGGGCTAACTTTCACAGTCGACGGACTTTTATATAATATCGTCACATTAATACTTATCCATACTCAAACGAAGAAACTTTTTCCTAAGATAATGTCATTTAATTTAATTAAAAGGTTAATAAAATTAATTATGATGCTCAAAATGGGAATAGAAACCTACTTGAGAAAAACAAAAAATTAACAAATTATAAGTGCTATATTGAGGGTCCATGCTAACTGAATACAACGTATAAAACTGCCAATTAACGTTATTTCATACTGTGTGAATCATTTCTAATATATGAAATCTCCTTTTATGCATATTCTCAGGTCTAAAATTTGCAGTGGAAAAAATGATAATCACAGAAGTATCTGTCCCTGCAATAATTCATAGTGTAAGGCATGAACCTTCTTTCTTTAGTATGGAGATTATATTACGCTAAAAATATCGTTAACATTTTTTTTTCATCATTTGGAACATTCCATTTTGTATTTTCATCGGCAAGTGAATGAAGTGTAAGGGGTTAGTGTTGTATTTCTTCATCGTAAGTTAATTTTGTGCCAATGTTTTTTCACTCTTGTGTTTTGTTAAATTATTCATGAGATATTGAGACAATTAAATAAAAGAAGAAAATTCTGGTCGTCTTATAATTGTTGTTTCTTTTTATTTGACTCTTCACACATAAACAACACTTATTCAAATTTACATTCAAACACAAATTATTCAAACTTACACTATATGAGTGTTTTCAAAGAGAAAACAAGTTTAAGTCTTAGTACTCTAAAGTCACACACACCTCTATTTTAAAAAATATATAGTTACCTATCATATTCTTTACAGAAACCTTGAATTTCTCCTAAGAAAACAATTTCTGTATTGTAAAATTTCTATATATTGAATAATTTTCTGATTTGAGAGCAATTTTTCCTCGTGGACGAAAGCTTAAATTACTTTATAATTAACGTAAATTAAGGTTAACGTAATTAAAACTCCCATCGATTAGGATATATCGGATGACTGCTTTGATTAGGGTGAACATGATGATTACAACGAAGACAAATTAATTGAAAAATTTCTAAGAAAACATGCTATGGAAACATTCCAAATTAAGCCCCATTGAACTTGATTCCTAATGTTCATTATGAAATTTTTGCCTTTTTTAACAAAAATGAATATAACTTTGAGAAGGCTTTAGAACAAGATTGTGCACAAAAATATATTAGGATCTATTTTGTCCATAAGTAAGTAAAAATTTCATGATTTACACAAGCATAAAATTTTTACTACATTATAAGTTTTTTTGAAAAATAATCCATAAAAAAAGTTTTCTGACTCTTTTACCGCTTTAAATAACTTATGCATCATTATTTTTAATAAGAAACGGATTAAAAATTTTCAGTATTTATTTATGTAATTCAAATTTTTTTCAATGAACCTTTTAATTTGATTTATAGAGGTTCGATTGTATTGTCCTTTTATCTGATTCATCTCATATAAATAAATTAGAGGACAGGAGGCAGTAAAGAGGTACCGGTGGTTGTTGATCCCATTCCTGAAGCAAAGTATTTTTTTAACTCCAGGAGAGTTCTCGGAGGGAGATGGCGAGATGTATTCTAAAAGTGTTCCAGAAAAACTCTGTAGAGTTAAGGCCAGGAGATTTTGATGATTGATTCATGCTGCAAATATCCTTATTTTCCACTCAATCGTCGAGCAGCTGAGCCCTGTGTGGATGAGCTGAGATATTCAACAGGAGCACAGAACCAACTGCACCCCTGATAGGCTCTAAGATCTCCTCTTTATGCTTGTGAGTGGCATGTCTGCAATCTCCCGACAATTCTCCATCTCAGTTCGTCATTCGTAAATGTTTAACTACTCATTTTAACTGGTACGGTATTAAACTTACCTAATTCTTGCGAGAAACACAGCGAATCTTGTGGAGGAATACGTGCACACAAATCGCCGACAGCCCTTCATAAATTATATATCTCCTCCGCCGTCACAGTTCCACAGACATACATATGCATTCTTACGTATTTGATTAAGAATATTTGCATAATTCTTCATGGCCATAATTAGTACTGTAATGTCGTGATCCCAGAATGCGTAGAATGAAGCGGTAACGTGAAGGGATCACACAGCTAAAGAGAAGATAATTCTTTATTTTACAAATTTGATTATTATATTCTAGTTAGGCGTTTCCGCCTGGTTTCTATTTACACACACTGCTAACACATCTAACTACATAGCACAGAGGCAAAACGCATATAGCTACACAGCACAAGTCTAAACACATATAGTTGAAATACCACCAATATCTTAATATCCGATGTGGTTCTATTTAGTTCTAAATTCGCAAGAGAAGGCAATCGCCTCCAACTTCTAGCTGTAATGCTCTCTCGCTCCCTGGAAGGAATCCCCCTTCTCTTCTTCTTCTCCCTTTTTAAGACCTCGGGTAGGTCTGTCTCACGCCCTCCTTTTGATTTATTTTCCTTTTTTGAAAGAACCACCCAATCAAAGACAAACTCCGATTTTGTCATCTGCAACAACATTCGCTCAAGTCGGACAATGTCAGTTTTCCCCCACCTGCAAGCCGATGTCGGCCGTCATAAATTCACATTATATCCATGACATGGGTCAACAATACCTCACAAAGAGGATTCAACTCTGCCGCACCTGTGTAACAGAGTCAGATGTCCATGAATGTGGCTGACCCAAGCCACCTGACTTTGCTCTTTATGGCTTTTAAGCTATATATTTTTATTGAATGGGAAGCTGGGAACAAAAACAGGAGTTCAAAGCAAGTCTTTGGAGGGGTTATTTATAGCCTACGCTATAATACATTTGGTTCAAACGCTTTGTAAAAATACACATTATTGGCAAACTCTTTTAATTTTGCACTCGAATGTAAGAAAACAAGAACCACTGATAAAAGAAGCAAATTAAAGGACAGATTTTGAAAAAACAATTCAAATAAAAGAAAAAATTTCCAGTTCTTAACCCCGAACCAAGCTCTGTTTGGATTATAGTCTGAATATATTTACAGAAAATTATTTTTATTTTCGATTTTTTCTAAAGTAAATTAAAAAAAAAAAAAAAGAATCAATAAAGCACTTAACTACCATTTTCATTTTACAAAATCACACACAAAATATCTAAGAATGATTTATTTAATACACAGTTTTACTTTTCTTAAAATACATACAATGTAATGCATATCTTATATATCCGCTTTATAACATGCAAATGATTAGTATTTCAGCGCATTTAAACGACGCAAGAGGGAGAAACAACATCTGAAGCTCTGCAAAAAAGAAAAGTAGTGTAGTAGATTTCTCATTTGAAAAGCGCCCTTAAGATCGGAGTTTGCACAGAATATCGTGTTATGCCACGAATAATAAGAAGAAATGTTTACCAGCAAGTGTCGGAATTCGATAGAAATAGGATCGTTGCCCATCAAGAGTGTGGATTAACCGTTCCGATGTATTGCCCGTCGCATTGGTCGAAATCCAACCACTGTGATGGGTTGCTAAGAGTCATGCTGAACGGCGTGCATGATCTCTGCGTCCTACCATGACAAACGTCCAAGATGACAAACATGTTGTGAAGTCAGCCCTGCAAATCCGTACAAGCACATCACAGACCATTAGTCAAGAAATTAGCATGTTTGCAACACGCCTAGTATCCGCTCGTACGGCGTGACGACGTTTGCTACAACGTGCACTGCCAAAACGGCCACTATTAAATCGGGTGAACTTGATAATAAAGCATAGAAAGAGACGGCGACTCTGAAGCACCGAACGAACTGGATAAAGGAGTGGCACAAAGTCGTCCTTTCAGACGGTTCTACGTTCAGTATTTTGATGGCCGTAATCGTGTCTGGAGGCTCCGAGGAGACCGCTCGTCGCCTGCTTGCATTCGATATCGGCATAAGGACCGTGCACGTGGTGTGATAGTTTGGGAAGCCATTGAATACACGACACGCACATCTCTAGTATGGATCGATGGTAATTTGAGTGCAGATGTAATGTTAATTACAAAAGTTAAGGTTTATTCTCAAGACGAGGCGCTCAATTAAAATAATGTAGTAAAATAATCTCATAGTTAGTTAAAGGAAATTAAGTATCTGAAGAAACTCATTCTTTCTCTCTATTTTCCCCTTTCATATAAGGATTTTAGCATTTCTAGAAGACGCGAAAACTGCTGACTAGCACATACGCATGTCAAACAAACGATAACTCAAGGGAACTAATACTATACTGAATGAGTTTTACCCAACTGGTTGGAAATTTTGTTACAAATGTTAAATGGAAATATGCTAGGATTGAAGGCTAGGATACTGCAATCCGTTTCCAATGCTAAGTGAAGAAAATGCTATAATGTTTTTAATCCGTTTCATTTATTTATCCTTTACATCCTGAATCAATTCATTTATGTCACTTTCGCTCAATTATGGTATAATTAAATAATATTAAATGTATTACATAAATATAGGATCGGAATAAACTCGCTAAAATCAGATTATTTTTGAAATCATTGTTCGACACCTTTCTTCGACAACGACACCAGAAGTTAAAGCAACCAAAAACGATAGAAATTAAAAAGCTTTAATAGCGGCGCCAGAAGTTAAAATACTGAACAAAACAACCAGTGTCTCAAATTAAAAAAAAAAAAAAATCTAAAATCATTTTTTGCTAAATGTGTGGAAAGTACGGTGAAAACAATGAAGATTCTGAAAATCTAGCGTATTTTTAAGAAAAAGAGGTACCCATCCAATCTAAATTCCAGTTAATTATTGACTTATTTATGAAATATTTATTATCATCTCCCTGTTCAGCCTACTCTCAGAATTAAAAAAAGAAACTTGGAAAATATGCTTGCTACGAAACATTTATTTATCACCTTACTTTGAAAATAAATATTTTAAAAACGTTGAAAAAAAATGTTTAATTCCCATAGTTTGGTAAAACATTTGTACCATCAAAATCATCAACTCAAAAATCATTTTTATATTTCAGCTTCAGCAAACACACACACACAAAACTAATCCTGATTGATTTAGAGGAGGGAATACTCAGACATCGAGTTTGAATCAGCTGGGTTCGAAGGAGAAAAAAAGATGAATCGATATATTGAATAATATAATATCGGAAGGATCGGCAAAGATTAATGTAGAAGACATAAAAACAAATATTCTTGGATATGATATATAATGTCAATTTATGCAGACTTCGATATTTAAAAATATACAAAATTTTCTGAAGAAGAATTCCAATTTAGTTGGATCTTTGTAAGCAATGAAAAAATGGTTTTCCCTTTGAAACTATCTTATGAGAAAAAGAGAAAATTCTTTTTATATATATATATATATATATATATATATATATATATATATATATATATATATATATATATATATATATATAATCTCCCGTGCGTGCGATAAATTAAATTTATTCTCTTTTCTGAAATTAATTATTCTTTACGGAAGTCTTTTTAAGATTAAACTGTTTTAAACTTCCGCTTTAATGTCGTAAAAATCTTGTTTACCTTTTAGTTTCTCAAAACCCACTAAGAGATTAGTCAACGATTTTAGGGAAAATACTTTCTTTTAAAATACAAAGGTTCTATTCTACAAAACATTTAACTGTCCTATTTTCTCAAATGACATTTGCCACGTACGGCATTTTAATCAGTATGCTCTGCTTCGTTATGATGTTATCAATTAGTAAATTGCTTTGAAATCACGCATTAATGGCCATGATTAAGTAAAAAAATTACTCTCTCTCTTTCTCTACCAATTTATTCAATCACGACAACAAATGATATCGACAAGACGATATATAAGTAAAAATATAATTTATAATATTCAATAGCAATAAACATGTACCTGAAATAAACATGTACCCAAATAAAACAACTAAATAAACTAAAAAAACAACTAAAAAAACAAACTAAAAAAACAACTAAAAAACAAACTAAAAAAACAACTAAAAAAACAAACTAAATAAAATTAAACAAACTAAACTGACTAAATAAAAAAGAATAACTTGTACTAAAAAATAACATTAAAATGTGTTGCAGAAACAACAGCTCTTGTATACATGCCATGTGCATGTTTTTCTTAAAACGAAACTCAATTTTCTCACTCTGTACGAAGTTAACTCAAATAGTGCCTGCTTTTAATGTCGAATGGCGATGCTAAGCAAGTTTTGAAAGCCCTTTGCTACCACGACATGCCGCGATGTGGACTCTGAGGACAAATTTAAAATGCAGTGGCCTCGCTATATGATGGATATTTAATGACAGAATAATAAATATTACGAAACCTAATAATACAAATATTACTACGCTAATAATACAAATATTACTACGCAAATATTACTTGCGAATGGGACTCTAGTATACTAAAGAGTGTATAGAAAAAAAATTGAGTTTTGGAAATTTGAAATTTAAAGTTGATAAATAGTTGTAGTTGATCGTGAAATAAAAGAAAAAAATTTAGCTTCATACATTCTTATTTAGGTTTCCTACAATTAAGTTCAACAATTTCTTTAAGCTCCTCAATGTTTGTATTTGAAGTGAGCGGTAGAGGTCTGTCTTTACACTGGTTGTTAGCTGGTCAATGAGGTCTGTCTAATCTGAAATCTTACAATTGACTTTATCAATCCTATATAAGCTCACATTTTAGGAAAAAAACTGCACCAAATAATATATAAAGTATACTTAAATTAAAGTGGGTTCTGATAGCCATCTCAAGTGTCCTCATCGTCACTTGACCGAGGTTCAAAATTTTGCGGTGCGTCGCCAATAGCCCTCGGATTGCTTCTCAGTGCTCACAGAGTGACTGTGGTGTGCTAAACAATTACATAACTTTTAACACTTTGAGAATAAACAACATCAAAATAAATTAAAAATGGGCCACTGTTAACTATATATACATATATATTACACATAAGAAAACTTCTAAAGCTGGATTCCAAATCAGGTATACACACTTAGTATTCAAAGATAATTGAACGAATATAGTGCTCCTATGAATCTGTCTAATTTCTCTCTGTCACCCCCCTCCTCGTCACTCTTCTTATATAAAGTCAAGGTTGGATCATATTAAATCTCATTTGCATGAATCATGGTTCTTTCATAAGTTGGTGTTCGCATATCAAACTTCATATTTAAGTAACTTCAGAGGTTAGTTAGAGGGAAAGGCGCATGAGAATCCATTACATCGTGATATTGCATTAAAAGGGAATTAAAGTCCACAAACCTAAATTCTCAACAATTGGAGATTCTATTAGTCCAAGGGGCTATTGTTTTCCATACATTATAAATTTGGTACCTGAGCAATTTTCAAAAATTTATCTTGTTTCTGAGTACATTTTTAATGTTTGGTGTTTCACCAGTAACAAACTTAATTTTTAAAAATATATCATAAAAATTCCTCCTGAATTTTTTTTTTTTGGATTGACATAAAATATATGCAATATATGTTTAATACCTGCTTTCACTTTTCAACTCAATTTTTGAATTCAATTTTCAAAAATATGTCGTAATAAATTTCCCCCAATTTCTTTATTGGATTGAAGTGAAACAAATATAAAAATTAAGTATTTTATTTACTTATCTATTTATGTATTATGTTAAATCATATGTAAACTGGAATCAAGATATGATTAAAAATATATAACATTATTCAGAATTTTAAACTGTGAGGAAGCCCCCTTTTTTGCCTCAAGAATTTCAAACTACGTCTTTTTAGTTTGGTTTCCTTCTTGGAATATTTTGGAGTCAATTAATTTTAATATTAATTTACTGTTTTTAGCCACCCAAAGGGCTATAGTTTTAGGTGGATCACTTTTGGCGTACTAGATCACTTTCCAATTTTTTTTATCATTTGCTTCAATTTTAATTACGTTTAGCTTAAATATATTCAATTTAATAATTTACCATTTGCTTTAATTTTAGTTACCTGTAGCTGATATAATATTCAATTTAATAATTTATCGTTTGTTTTAATTTTACTTATATGTTTAGTTTAGTTTATATTAACGTCGCACTAGAAGCAACACGAGGGCTATTGGCGACGGACCTCGTAATTTTGAGCGACGGTCAAGTGACGAGGACGACACCTGTGCTGGCACCCCCCTCTCCTAACATCCACACCACTTTAATTATATGTAACTTAAATATATTCAATTTAATAATTTATTGTTTCCTTTAATTTTAATATCGGAAAAGTTTACTTTTGTCCATTTCTCTATATTTCATCGTTTCCTTTAATTCTTATATTTAATTGAGTAATTTAATAATAATTACAAACAAAGAACGCTTTGGGTGGCTAAATCTGTCCTTTGCAAAACTTTTTCATTTTATTTACTTTTTATACATCGTTTTCATTTTTATTACAATACCTCTTCCGGTAATTTTTTATTCGTCTCGACCCTTTATTTTACTTATTAAAAGCGTTCCCTTATTTGTATTGTACATGGAAACTTAACTAAAGTTATTGAATGTTTATTAAGGTCACACTTAGACTCGAGCCAATAGCAACTCGAGGGTTATTGGCTATTTTGAACCTCGATAAAATGACGAAGACGACACCTGAGCGGGATCCCCACTATCCAAACTTCCACACCATGACATTGGCCGACTCGGAACTTCGACACATTTTATATGCTTCAGTACCATCGCACGAAAAGTATTTAGAGGCATCAGGACTCGAACTCACGACTCGACTAAAAGAGTGACAACCGCAAGTTCGCAACAATGACCACTCGACTAACGCCGCCACAAAACTGAATAAGTTTATAGACATATATTTGCTACATTCAACCTTAATTTTTGATAAAAAATAACCTTTTACCATCACAAGTGAGGTGCATTGAAAAAATAAAGCAAATTTCTTATTGTCAGAATTCAGTTACTGTTTTAATCGAAAAAAGAAAGATTACTTGCAACACGAAAAAATATTTTTACTTGTAATGAAAGAATATTTTTCATAAAAAAAAAATGCGAATGAATTACTCGTACAAAATATAAATTACAAAATAATATAATATATTATAAACCTGCGTAAAAGAGAAAACCTGCTAAAATACTCCATTTCATATATGAGAAAAGAGTTCCTCTACTAGCACTGGGATAAAAAGAATAAAACTGATTCGAAAAAAGGGGAGGGGGCAAAGTGTACAAATACCCGGATTTACTCATCTGTAGAAAGCAGACGATAAAAACAAAAGATTTTATTTCATTTGAAGAAAAGAAATGAAATCCAGGTTTAGTTTCGGATGTGATGGATGATTCCGAATTTTCTGTTTCATGACCAAAAGGACACGGATATGATTAAACGATTTGCTTCCATCAATTACCAATAAGTGACAGGAGTATTTTTTTTCCTTGGCATTGTTCATTCTTTTTTTTTTTTTTTCATTTTTTAAAAGAAAAAAAACCTTCTTAATATCTAACTTCGAAGAGTCAATGTCTAACTTCAAATGGGTAAGCAGCTAGGTCCAGTAAAACCTCTTTAAATCGGATTAATTGAAACCAGAATATTAGAAATGCGAACTAACTGGTGAATAAGAAGACATGAAATAAAATAAAACATGGTTACCGAAAATCATCTTTACTTTAGACAAATCTAGTATGAATCCTATTTTACAGAAGATATGATAGAAGCGCGCTTAGAATTTTTTTATTACATTTTCCATTTAAACACAATGTAGCGTCGTATACCCTCAGGCAATGTTAATAAAAGGCCTAAGGTTTTATTGACTTCACACTAAATATTAATAATGTCCTCTTTCTAATTTCCTGACACACGTTCATAGTTGTTAAAAGATTTCTGTAAAGTATAAATAGGTGAACGAAATAAATAACTGTTATGAAGGAAATTTGTAGTTCGCTCGTCAAATTTAGAAAAAGGGGAAAAAAAGATAGAGAGAATGTTCTCCAATCAGACTGATCTAGGTTTACCGAAGATCCTAGATATGGGGATCCGACTTATCGAGATCCTATAGTAATTGTGATAATATTTTTAAGAGATTAAAAGTTAACCAAAAGAAATAACTAATCATAAAAGAAAACAATGAAACTGTACTCCTTCGAAAGTACAGTAGATGTAAAAAATTCTGCCACACTTCATAGCTATCGCAACTCACACTACATGAGGGCAAAATTCGTAGCAATGTTAATAGCTTAAAGGCATCAAAATTATAGAGTAAATGGATTAATGAATTTACTTCATTAATAGCGTTAATTATAAAAGTGAATTTGATAGCTGCTTGCTTGCTTGATTGTTTATTAGATTTAGAAGCAACAGAAGAGCTATTGGTGATAAAGTCATTACTTTGATCTTCGATTGTTTATTAACGTCACACCAAGGAGCAATACGAGCGCTATTGGGAACGGATGTCTTCACTTATTTTCAACCTCGAACTACTGATACAAATAACACCCCACTCCGTCAACATAAAACACTGAAAAATGACAGATTTAACTTGCATAGGCCCGTACACGATTATCTTTAGTTGAACCAGGACGCGAACCCAGAACTCAAAACAAAATAACTATTAGACTAACAACTACGACCAGCTGCTTATTCACAAATCCGAATTTACTGTATTTGAAAGAGAAAAATATAAATAACTTATGTTCCAAATTTTATTTAAATTTGATCATTACTTCCAAAGATATTTCAGGAAAAACCCTTAAGGGGTCATATTAAAGTTTTTCTGCGCAAACGATTTATAGCATTTTACATGTCTTTTATCTACACGCAATTATTGGACTGATAATTAAGATTCACAAGCTAGTATAGAACCCCTTAATATATAGCGATGTCCAATCATTATTTCAAAATAGATTATTTCGTGAACAATAATGAGTCAATTGCATCAAAATTTGAATTTAATGTTTGTTAGACATATAAAAGTTATATATATATATATATATATATATATATATATAAGTCCATTACAATTTATTATGCTTCATAATTAATTGTGTCTCATAGATGGTTCTCTTAATACTATGATTTTTTCGACTTTTTTTTAAAAAATGTTTTCCAAATAAGAAAAAAAAATATTTATGTTTGGTAGGAAAATATTCGAAATGTTTTGAGCAGATTTTTTTTTTTTTACTTTTAAACATTTAAGGCACTCGTTTAAATTTTGAGCATCCGTTTTTAAGCCATCATGAACTCAGAAACTTACATGCCCAGTTTTACGAAATGTGAAATGGTTACCTTGTAGCGGAGCTGATTCACTATAAATGTGACCAAACTCTAAGTCATCCAGTTGGCGTGGTATAGAATTTCGGAGAGGGAGAGAAAACTTAAGTGTTTTCTCGCCACTTGTCCGAGGCTCAAAATTATGAGGTCCGTCTCCTATACCACTCGTGTTGCTTCTAAATACGACTTAAATAAACAATGAATCAATCAAAATGAAATTTGAAAATTTTAGCCTTACTTAAAGAAAAATCAGATATACGAAAAAATGCGTATTAGAATCCATAATAAGGACATTCTTTTTATATTGTTAATTAACTACATTAATTAAATCAACTAACTATTCTATCAGCACTGTAATCGAGATCCTTTTGAAGTTTTAACATTGATGCTGATGTTGAAAAGTTACATGAGAATTGTAGATGTTTTTAAGGATGAACGATTTTTTAACGAATGCACTATTATGTTAAGAAATATATTACTACAAAAATTAATAAAGAATTAAATTGTCATAAAATGGGAATTGTGTGTGAACTAAAAAGTTTATCGAAACATTAAATTTGCTTAACCAATTTTAAAAGAAAAAACACTTTTTTACTATTTTGTACAGGTGTAATGAATTTTGCAGACAAATCTCGAGACTGAAAGATGAATGTTCTCCATAGAGTAAGTTTTTTTTTTTTTTTTTTTGGCAACAAACCGATCTGGATTAGTGATTTAGCTGCTTAATGGAACTTTAATGTAGTTTAAGGTATCCGGAAAGGATACCTTAAACTACATTAAATGTAATGTAGTAAGGTACCTTTGGAATTTTTTTTTTTTTTTTGAAATACATTGATATTTGCTATCAAAATATTTTAATGCTAAAATATAACCTAAAACTATGAAAAACACATTTAATAATCTGCTTTTAATTCAAAAAAAATTTAGAGTGGAAAATTGGAAGTTGGTGGAAATTGATGATCAGAATAACACTTATAACTCAAAAGTAAACAAAAATATCATTATTCTGTAAACTTTATCTTATTCATCATAACAGTTTTTTGGGTCTGGTACTACTTTCATAATGAAAATCATATTACTATAATTTTTTATTGTATTTCGAGTCAAATAACAATGAAAAATCAAAAAAAAAAAGTTATAACAATACATGATTTACACCTTTGTTACTAAAAACATATCAACTTTACTACAATAAAAGTAGTAGGAGTTCTTAAAAAATATATAAGGAAAATAATTGCAAAATTTAAATTAATTTGCTTCATAACTTTTTCTGATATTTGCGTTGCCATTTGTAAATATGTGGAGAAAATTCATTTTGAGAAAAATCAAAAACAAACTTTCAAATGCAATTAAAAATTAGCTAAATGTAAGTTCCAGATAAGGTATAGGCAAAACTCAAACACTATTAGAGAGAAAAAAGTTTAAATTTTAAACTGAAATTAAAATTAGAAAATCGAAAAGTTTTATAAAAATGACGTTTTAAATGTGCGGATACCTTAAACGCGATACCAAAAATCAATCACTCTAGAAAGAAATTTAAGAGATTAAAATATGTTTTTACTTTGTTTATGAGAGTGAACTTATGTAAACAATATAAATATATCCGAAAAAGTATTTCGTCTCATTATGGCAACTAAAAAAATCAAATTTAAGTTTTGAACATTAATTTAAATCTACCATTCCCATACTGATAGAAAACAGCACATATAAAAAACTAATGTAACCCAATGACAATTAAAACGAAATGTAACTGATAAATAAAACAAGTGTCTCGACGAAAGATCTAAATTATCCAAGTTTCTATATTTTGCTATGTGCTGAAAGTGAATACTTAAGTAAATTATTTTTATGATCTCTAAAAGAACACTTTTGAGGACTCAAGAACATTTTAACATGCAATGCACCGTACTTACATAACTTTAATGTTATGAAAGTGTACAGATTGATAAAATGAACTCTCTGTATTAAAATAAAAATTAAAAAAACTAAGAGTTACGATGAACAGCAAGCCAAAGGCCACAGAGGTGACGGACCTTGTAATTTTAAGCCATGGTAGAGTTTCGAGGAATGATCTAAGCCGGCATCTTATTCTACATGACTGCGATGGAAGTGCGCGACCCATTGGTCTCGAGTACACTACTCTACGTCTGAGCTTCCCATTACCACTACATCTAAGCTTGGGTGCGGTTAAAAGAGAAAAAAAAAATCTTTAACCGCTGAATTATGAATATTACTTGACAACAAATATGATTTTGATTTATAGTTTATGGACGTCGTTCTAGAAGCAACACGAGGACTATTGGAATAGGACCTTATGAATATCAATCACGGTCGAGTGGCGAAAGAGACACTTGAACTGGCGTCCGGCTTTCCAAACTTCCACATTTTTCCAAGCCAACGTGGTAACTTTTAACACTGACAGACCTGAAGTACATCAGAACCGCTGCACAACGGATATTTAATGACATCAGAACTTAACCTGCAACTCGACTGAAATAACGCCGAGTTCATACTCGGCATTATACTTGCGACCTTACCACTTCGGCAACTGTTGCCTTAACAAACACTCCAAGTGACTCTAAGTCTTTTTTTCATTATTATTATCGCTAGTTAGTAATAAAAATGAATGATTCCCTTTATAACTATATTACTACCGAAAATGATTCCCATTACAATTACTGATAATGATTAACTAATTTAACAATTTATTCACTAATATAACAATCTATGAATCAATCATAATGATTCATTCATCATTATCCCTTGATAGTTTTCAAAAAAAAATATGATTTCTCGTTGCTTAATAAAATCACAAGTTCCATGGAATCTTTCTTTTCTGCTAAGGAATTCTTGTTAATTATAAGACATTCTTTTACGTGTTTTAAGTAAACGTTAGGTGAATCCAGAACAATTAACCAGAAACGCAGCAAAATAAACAGGTCTTTGAAATTAATTTTATTTAAGCTAAATAAAAATTTAAATACCCTTTTACTGGGTGTTTTGTTTTCTTTTTACAGTTTAATTACATAGGTATTAGAAAAGAACTAAATTTAAAATAAATTACCAGATAAATTTGTCTGTTACTAAATTATTTTGTAATGAACTACTATTTCTTTTGATTTAACGTTATGTTTTTTAATGGTTTTAGTATACAAAAATAATTTGTATATTTATTTTCTATTTTGCTTTTTCTTTCATCTATAGCAAAAAGTAATCAACACGTGCTTTCTTCTTGTAATAAGAAAGTATTTCTTCTGTTTTAATTTTTGCTTTTATACTAACTATAGTTAATTAGTTCCTTTATTAGTCTTTATATTTTTGAATAATTTTTCATTGTACTCGTATATACATAGACGACGCTGTAGTAAAAAGCATACAGCGAAAATATTCTTAGACATCGTCATTTCTACAGTGGAATACAAGAGACATGGCGACGTACAGTAATCAGGAAAAGGAGGACATGTATTTTATGTATCATCTTGCGAATGGGAATGCTCTGGATGCCGAAAGGCTAAATAGTGTTTCTCAAGAAGACGTGTGCTAAACAGAAAACTATTCGAGCGATTGCATTGATGCCTGTGTGAAACGGGATCCTTTGTCACCAGAATGCATGATTATAGGGCGGGCAGGAGTGTGCGAACGCCACAGGTTGAAGAGGGACTTTCCGCAAAGAGTAGAAGATCGTCTGGGTATTACCACATGAAAGTAAATGTGCGCCACTCGATTTTTTGACGAGTACTACGAGACGAAGAATTAAACCCCTACTATGTTTAGAAAGATTGTATGTCACATGTCAGCACATTGGTTTTTTGCAACAGCTATCAGCGTAGCCTGATTTTAGGATACATGTGTCCTTTACGGATGAAAGCACCTTTATTCGTAAAGTTATTTAGAATACACACATCCTTCATGTGTAGGCATCAATCAATCCGTACGACACTCGTCCTCAAGTTTATCAAAAGTGTTTCAGCGTAAATGTCTGGGATGGAATTATGGGGGACATTTGATTGGCTCATACCTTCTTCCATTCTGACTGGACAGCAAGACAAACCTCACATTTTAAAAAATGGTATTGCTACAGTTACTTCAACCTTTTGCAACCAACATACAAGCCCGTATGTGGTTCCAGACGACGGAGAATTACTTCATTTCAACTAGGATGAGAATAGCGTTTCCCAGGGTGATGGATTGGTCGGAGTAGACCCCTAATCTCTCCTGCTCATCTAATCTCTCCTTTCTGGACTTTTTTCCTGTAAGGCCATTTGAAAACTATCGTCAACGAAAGCCCCATGGACTCCGACGAGGACCTAGTTGCCAGAATTTCTGTTACTGTTGACGCCATCCGAGAAATGCCGGGCCGCAAACTACATTGCAGGTGTAACGCCTGCATTACCACAGGTGGGCGATCTTTTGAGCAGCTATCAGTAATTTTGCAACACATGATGTCCATAAAATTATTTAGAACCTCCTATATCATTTTGGTACTTCGTTCTTTCATGTGACAGTAACGATTCTAGCAGTCCCTCCTGGCTATTCACCCATGCATTGTATGGTAAATATTGTTTATTTAGATGTTTTCTATCCCTCTTTAAATTTTTGCGCATTTTTTCTAAACACCAGTATATGTGTGTAATAATTTCACTTAAATTTAGTTTAACTTCCTAATTTTGTGATTTATATATCACAGTAAAAAGTTCATCTTTATTTCCTGATATTATTTCATTTTAACTTTTCATTTATGTAATAACGCTCTCTTGAAACTTGGACAGTCATCCATTTACAAGTTTCAAAGCAGTGGGGATAATCTCTACTATATTATTTATCGCTCCATCCAATACCACGTGATCTGAAATTATCCTTGCCTTCAAATTGCAGGAACAATTTCTCTCACTTTCACTTCAGCCACGATGGCCCGGCTTCCTCAAATTTGCATTATGTAACTCACGGAATAGAGTGGACATAGATTTCACTGTTTCCAATGCATCTTATATATATATATATATATATATATATGTTTATACACACACACACACACACACATATATATATATATATATATATATATATATATATATATATATATATAACATGTTACTGTATCGTTTGAAGATAATTTATTATGTTATTAAGAAAATAGGTAAATTCTGATTTTTAAGTTAAAAATATTTAATATGACTTTGTACAGCTATTATACAAAAATATGTGACAGGAGGTACCAAGACGCCCATCTGGACCGGGAACCAAGCAGGGACTGACGCTCTTTGAGGGCCATCGACCTCCAAAGGCTTCTCGTCTACGAATCTCCCCAATCGTCACAAGATGCAGAAATAGCTATGATCCCCCAACTGTTGATATCTCGGAGATCAGGTGTCGCTCGGGCAGTCCAGATGCATGAATGTCAAAGTTGGCAGATCGACCAACAAACATTAAAGAAGGACGTGGATATGCAACATACGTTACAATACACACACACACACACACACACACACACACACACACACACACACACACACGCACACACACACACACACACACACACACACACACACACACACACACACACACACACACACACACACAACGTTTTTCATATATATGACGATGATGATGATGACTCAATGTATGTCATCAATCTATATAATATGTTTTGTGTGTGGCATATCCACAATCCACGGCCTTCTTTATATATATATATATATATATATAACATAATACATATACACACACACACACACATATATATTTATTCAGGAGTTTTTTCACATGCATTGTTTAACACGTATTTCTTTTATTGTAATAACATATTTCAGTTTTTCCTGTTTCGTGTTAAGTGTTTTCATGCTATAATGCAATAAAGTCACATTATCTGCTTAAAACATCAATCTTATAATTATAAAGAAAAACTTGCAAATATCACTTAATGAATTAAATGAAAGTTGTATTCAATATGATTAATTGTACAAAAAAGAAGCAGTTTTTGCTAACAAAAGAAATTTCATTTGTGGGTAACCACCAACTTTCTCACAATCCACACCCTTTCATAAACTAGTGGGGTACAATCTAACATGGGATCAAAATATAGTTATATTTTCAACAATGTGCATTGAGATTCAAAGGGAAAGCTGCTTATGATGGAGGAGATAACAGTGTCAAAAGTTTAAGGGTTTCCTCTGACATTTTAATCCTTTTATTTATCTGTATGTATTGTATCGACGGCTTCTGATGAGATAACCGATTTAATACAGAAATAATATTTCTCATCAAAATTCATTTAACAGTGTCCATAATTATCTATTACAGGACAGGAGGTTTTGTTAAAATAATATCCGCATGCCGTTGGTAATAGGCTCGATACGCATTTTCTTAAAAATAAGAACTCGCAAAATTTTAAGAAGCACTAGATGTTAAGTAGAAATGTATCATAAATTTAAGTTCAGTGATCCAAGTAATAAATTTTTCAAGGTTTTTTGTGCAAAAATGTTCATTAACAAGCAATCTTTAAATAAATAATCACACACAAAAATAGTTTTAAGCAGCTCTTCAGTAAAATTTCAAAAATGGAGACAGTGCCTTTTACATCCGGCATACAGGTATAATAAGGTATAATTTTGCATATAACTGTGAATAAATAGGTAATACTAATAATAAGGTAAATTAATTCTAAATACTTTATTTTTTAGAGAGTTAATTTAAACCTTATTATTCGATAACTTATTATTCAGAATACATAATTTATTATTAGGTACTTCGAATTACTTAGCCTTAATACTTTTATCTCGCTATAAGTATGTATAATACGCTTTCAGATGAAAATGTACATAAACGCATTTTAAAATAATTATAAAATCTTATAAACTGCATGATTTTTCCAAAATTTCTATTTATTAGACTGCAAGTTATTATATTAAAATCGAATCGTAGAAATTATCAATGAGCAATACGGTTTTAAAGAAAATTGCGAATTAAAGTACTAAAACAAAATATATATATATTTACGCGATTATATTTTATGTCTTTTGATTGATTGTTTGTTTTTATCTTTGCACTTAGAAGTAATACGAGGGCTATTGGTGACAGACGTCGCATGTTTGAACTTCGGTCAAGTGACGAGGGCATCACCTGACGTCTTCTCCCTCAGTCAAACTTCCACACAATACCAATGGGAGGAGGAACTCGATAGATTTAATATGTGTAGTAGCCCCGCTCAAATTTCACCCCTCACCAAACCTCCGAATCATGCCAACCTGAAGACGGGGAGCCACAACAGAATTTACGTGCCTCAGCCCCGCTACACAGCGGCCCTTTACTTGCAGTAAGGTTGAAACCCACGATTCGATGGAAAAAAAACTATGCCAACCGTGAAACTAGCGACTATGACCACTACTAAGCTAACGAGGCCACTTTATTGATTTGGCTTAAGCCATTTAAGAAATTTCGGAAAGGCAGGCTGAAAATTAGACTTGCCAATTTGATCTCGGAGTAATTTTATCTCTTTCGGAAACAGATTCGACAAGAACTGATCTTATAAAATCAAATATTTTTATTCCAAAATTTTCATAGGATACAAATTCATTCGCTCTCCTCTTCCGATTGAAGCTCAACTGAGAGTGGTCGCCTCTGATGTGGAATGAATTTTAATCCAACTCGTCACATTCTGAGAGTGAAAATAGACTAAAAGATTTGGTGTTATGGAGGATGGTTATTACAGAAAACTTGTTTGAGTGTAACTGAGTCGTCTTCAGCGAAATATGCTCGAATGTGTGAATATTAGGAACTAATTTTCCAAAAATAAGTAAGCATTTCGTTTTGTTTTTTGAATACAAACATCCAATATTTAATACAATGCTCGGAAATCTGTTAGATACATATTGGTTTCTTATTTAAATAAATTTTTTTATAGCTTAAAGTTTTCAGTTTTATTTCTCCTTAAAAGTAAATTAAACATAACTGTTTCGGTAAGAAAATGATTAAAATATTTTAATATGTATTTCTGTATTTCAAAATTTCTATATATAAGGTGTGCCTATTAAATAACGAGACTGGCGCTGTAAAACATTTGATTTTGATGTCATACACATTTACTTATTACCTCTGCTATCTTTACAATGCTCCATGCGAAACTTCCAATGTTCGAAACGGTGCTGGAAGTTTTCTTCGATCAACACCTTCAGGACGCGTGCCGCCTTCTCTTTCACAGCTTCAACGGTCTCAAATCTTGTTCCTTTCAATGCAGATTTCATCTTAGGGAAAAAGATAGAAGTCCCATGGTTCGAGATCTGGCGAATAAGGCGGATGGTCTAACACTGGGATGTTGTATTTGGCTAGAAACCTGTTGACAGACAATATCGAATGAGCCGGCGTATTGTCTTGGTGGGAAAATGTGCTATACGGATTCTTCATCAATCCCTACAGAGTCAGCAATCGCACGAACACTTAACCGACGATTACATCGAACCGGATTACCGATTTTTTCGATAGTGTCATCTATTTTTGTCAAGGGAAAATGACCCAGGCGTTAGTCCTCACGTCCATCTCGAAAACGCTCACACCACTCAAAAGTCAAGTGATAAACATTCATGGGCATACACTTTCAATAAATTATAAATTTCAGTTGGGGTATTTCCAAGTTTTATGTGAAATTTCACAACTATTCGTTGCTTCCAAAAAAAGTCTAATGCGAATGTAAAAAAAAACTAATGCGAATGGAAGCTACGGGATTGGATTTGGTATATGGGTTTGCTTACAGAAACGAGAGACTGCATTCGAAAGAGCCAGCGACAGCTTCACGCTAAACAGCTGTCGGTCACTGACATTTGGTGAATAAAAATTGATAGAAAATGGAGAATACTTTTAGAAAACAAAAAAAAAAACGTGATAAGATTTTTTCCCCTTGAAATTAGTATAAACGAACAAGATAAAGATACAATGCTACAAAGCCATAAAGTAATGCAAATTAGATGTCTCGAGCTTTAAACTGTTGAAGATTTCCGTGGAATTACATTTTTCCTCCGATTCTAAAAATTACTTTTACCATAATTTTAATGAAACGAACTCTTAAAAATATTCTACAACATTTTCAAAAATTGACGAGAAAATGTAATTCTCGGAAACTTTCATCACTTTTTGCTCTTTCGGATGCACTTTTTTACATTCAAATTGGTAAAATAGTATTGATTTGAAATAGTATTGATTTGAGGATTAACAATACGTTCATGAAATCAAAACGTCCAGATGATGGAAGCCTTAAAGATAACTGTTATTAAAGCATATATTGAAATACAATAGATATAAGTAAATATCTTGTTAATAATCATAGAAGGGAATACAAAGCTAAAGATATTTAAAATCATACCATCAATCAACATACTTATAGTCTGGAAAAATTGTATGAGTCATACTACCAACAAAATTTTCTTCCTGAAGAAATACGTTATGAAAACTACTATAATAATAACCAGAAAGTCAAAAATAGTAACGTAACCAACAGATTTTATTAAAAAAATAGAGAATTCAATTCAAATATATAGGATAATTAAATAATTCCTTACTGAATATATATATATATATATATATATATATAATGCCTCTTTTTTTAAAGTGCAAATAAAACATTCATCGTTTAGATAATAAAGTTCACAAATTTGCAGAATAATCTTTTTATTCCATTATTGTTGTTAATTGACAGAAAGGCAATCTGATGATGATACAGAGCAATGTCAGCCATTAAGGCCAAAGCGAAAGACCATACGAATATAACAGATGAGAGAGCTTTTTTCACCGTATATGTTAATTTTTTATGGGGATTTTCTGGGGACTTTTTTCAGTCAAGTGTTGTCACATGTAGTCTTGGGGTCGGGATTCTTAGGGACTTTAGCAGCAAACAGAAAGTCTAGTAAGGATTATTTCTGACAGATGGGACTATGGTAAAGTGAATTAAACAAATTTTATGACAGCGTGATCTAATAAATAAAAAATAATTTGTAAATGGATTGGAAAATTGAAATGAACTCTACTTTTGAATTAAATGTGAATGGGAAAAATTAAGAAATTAAATTATTATTCAGTGAAACTAGAAAATGAAAATTAAATCACACACACACACACATATATATATATTCCTTGTGGATGTAAATTAGTTAATTACTGTAGTCTCTGAATAGTTGGCAGTCGTTCAACGATGTTTTCACTCATATTTATATAGGAATATTGGAGCAGTACTTGTAAGCAGTTGAACAGCCACATAGCGATAGAATAAGCTGATATGCGTGTCTTACGCAGCAAGTGTCATTAGAGAAAAGAGGATCGAGTGCTTTTATATTTTAAAATCGAAGAATTTCCCTAATTTGCATAAATTCAACAGTTTTTGGGTTTCAGAAAGCTAATAGATGAACAAGATAAGCGCCACTTTAAAGTGAAAGCAATAACTAATATCTCCCGTGTTCAAATTGAAACTGAAAACTGAAGTGGGAAATCCTAATCTTTCCGATCACGTTTTAAAAATCGGTAAAGTAAATGTTAAGATCAACATTTACTTTACCGATTTTTAAAGTCCATGTCTAGAAGAGAAATTCGCTTCCGAAGTGTAATTTATGTTTTCCCGCGAAGAAATCGGAAAACGTTTCTAACATTCGAAAGGAATGTTTGGCAGAGAGAATTGGTGACTCGTGATTTATGATGAGAACTATGATCACGGTTGAAGTTAATAATAAGTAGATTATCAGCATTAAGCGATTCCGGAGATGTATAGTTAGGTTTCAAAGACACTACTTTCTGATCTGCTTCTACTGATTAATGAATCAGTGGAATTTACGCGGAAAGAAAGCAACGAATTATATCATTCCTTTTATCGATGGCCAACAAATCGAGAAGTGGATTGATTGATTATGATTGTTTCTTAACGTCGCACTTAGAAACAATGCGAAGGATATTGGCGATGAACCTCGTAATTTATCAATCAATGGGATGACGAGTAATCTCATCAAAGGCATTATTATTTATAAAACACAAAAATATGCTGCAATTACATAAGATCGTGGAATTAATAAAAAGTCTCAGTTGCAATTTTAGTTATTAGCTTCTAGTAAATTTCTGTAAATATAGAATGCATGAATAAACTATGCATGGTTAATTGGTTCCATCGATAATTGAACTTGAAAATTAATTACAACTCTAAATTTGCTTCACTTTGAATGCGACACGCAACAAACGTCTAATTTGTACGAAACGTATACCATGCAACATTATGCAATTCATTAACATTTTAGTGCATGAGAACAACACAGACAGCGTAATGATAAAGAGAAGATTGAACAATCTTTCTCTCTTAATCGGAAGTTACACTACAACGCTGGGTGTAAAGGTCAAATTATGTCTCGGAAAGAACACCTACCATCACGTGTTGAAAGTTGACTGCGGTAGGATCGGACTGCAATTTATCACTCCGAATTTTTCTGCTCTTGTCGGTCGTGACCCTATGACTGTCTTCAAAATATTGAGTGAGCTAAGGCTCATGGCGCAAGAGCCAGATCTGTTTCGGCTGAGTAAAATATCTGTTTGAACTGGAATCAACAGAAAAAAAAGGGGGGATGGAAAAAGGGATTGACAAAGGAAGATCAAATTTTGAGAAGGTGAGAGAGTAAAAATTAAAGTTCTTCGCTCAAAAGCCAAATCTGGTTATGCTGCGACAAACAGTAAGTATCTGTGATCTAAAAATTAGAGAAAAATTTGGGAAAAAAAGATAAAAATCTGTTGACCAGAAGAAGGGTTGAAAACAGAGAAAGATCGGTATGGTATACTGAAGGCACGTCACTGGTGTTTATTAAAGACAGTAAACCTTTTGAAAAAGATAAAGATCGCTAGGGCGCTTGAAGTGCATCAATTGTTTCGAAACGATGTCTTTCAGGCATTTTTTCATCCAAAGTAACTGAAAGAATTCACGAAACCTCTCTCGATTAGCAATTTCTGACTGGGTGCATAGTCATGATGGAGCATTCATGTTTGCAAATCATTGATTACAATAGAATGCACAGTGGATTTCATTAACTTTAACTCCTCTGCTATCACACGAAAACTTACCTGGCGATCACAGTTCAAAAGATCTCGAATTTTGGTCGCATGTTCAATGATTTGGGTCGGACTTGTTGGAGTTTGAATTAATGATGGTTTTATGCGAGAACCTGGTTTGAAAAGAGTTCTCATGCATTCCATTTCTTTAGCAGAAGCATATAGTTTCCTAAAACTTTATGATTGTCATTAAAAGGACAAGTTATAACATGTTGAGTAGTTTTAGTTTAGTGGTTTCCAATGGGACAATACTGCCCACCAATGTGTCGTGATGATGTCTCAAAAGATAATTTAGGAGACGTATAACTGTTGCCCATGGGTGAGTGAGGAACAGTTAGGGCTTATAGCGCTAGAGCTAAGTCTGCCTGAGCTGTACCATACATTTGTTTAAACTGTAATCTAGACTGAAAAAAGGAAGAAAAAGATAAGCATTGGATGTTAAAAAACAAAAGTCGAAAATTGAGAAGAATATCTTGGATATCATACAAAAAGTGCGGGTCAAGCGATGACCACAGGACGATATCAGGCATCTGTTTGGCATAACGTATTGTGCTATATATTGTAGAACGAAGTGGTGCGATACCCTATTGAAGAGGACTGATAAAAGGCCCATGAGTGATTCATTAATTGCTCTTCCGCTGTGATTTTAAGATCAGCTTTTATTTTTCATACGTATCTTTAAGTATATCAAATTAAACTTGCATCCAATGCATTTTTATGCTTTATTTTCATTTACCTTGAATGTACTTGTTGCAATATTAACGAATGAGAAACCGTAAAAAGAAGTCCAAATTCAGTTCAGAATAAATTGCGATGCACTTCATACTTTTTGAGTCATTGCCAGAAAGAGAAGAATTACTTGAATTGATATTTCGATGCCCCGTTCCGTGAGGAATCGTCAATTATTGAAAAGGTAAAATTAAGTTATTGAGGTCGTAAAGTAGCTATAAACTAACATTTAACGGAATCAAGTTTCAAACAGATAATCCTAACTCTACCTATCAAACTGGAAAGAGCGATAAACACTAAGAATCATCCAATCCTATTTTGAAATTTCTCTCAGTTTTGATGCTATGTTTTAAATTGCTTACACTATATATATAACTTCGAGCTAAAATTTCACATTAAGACATTAGCAACGTATACTGCCTTTCCAAATCAGGATCATGTGAATGAAAGGAGAAATGAACTAGCACCTCTTTCGTTAAACATGCATTTCAAATTACATGACATTTTTTTCAAATTTGTTTCAGTTCAGCAAGAAAATCCTTCCACTATTCTTTGCATTATTTATCGAGCTCCATCAGTCATGTACAATAGGTACATGAGTGTTTGATTATCGTGAAAAAACATAGAATTCATTGATGATGAATCTCAGGGCAAATTTGGTTTACATGAGCTTCTGCTTCAATAAATTACTATCACAAATATCATCCATCAATAGAGAATCAAATTTTGATGTTGGGATATCGACGATAGGCCTTGTGATGAAGAAGTTTTGAACTTGCATATTTCCATTACAGCGACACTTATAAGCGATTGTTAGTTATATGGTTTATATGTATGATGAAAGAGTCAAATCTAGCTAATCTGCGCCAAATATTTGTTTAAGCTTCTATCTAGATAGAGAAGGGGGAGAGGAAGGAAATATGATAACAAGAAAGAGGACGAAAATGGAGAAGAATAGAAAGGGTATGCCGAGGACGCGTCATGTATATCAAAGACAGTAATTCTATGGAGGAAAAGAACACTAGGATAGCTCAGAAACTTGATTACTGTACTTACCGTAAGAAAGTAATCCTCTGAGGGCTTTTCAGATTGTGATTACTGATAATAATCCGTATGATTTAAGTAAGGATGATGTTACGAGTATATTAAATGTGATGATGAAGGTTGGGAATTGCATATTTCGAATGCGGTGATCAAAAGTAAGAAACCAATTTCGTTTGGGGTCCCTCTCACATATTAACAAAGATACTGGTTAAACTAGGCAACATCAGCAAGGCCAGGTGATATTTTTGCAGTTTACAAAAATAAACGTTGACATTAAAGTCAAGACGTGACATTAAAAATGTCGGAAATCTAGATACCAAAATTTCCCCACGCCAGATTTCTCAGAATTACATGTGCTATTTTTATTGCAGTCCAGGATCTAACAGCTGAAATTATTATTTTAGTGATAGTTATATATATATATATATATATATAAATTCATTTCATACAGAAATTTAGAAGTTGAAGGAATGAGGAAATCTGATAAATGTTCACAAGAATGGATGAATCCATTGATATTGTTAAGGCTCCCGTCTATCAGCCATTTAAATTTCATGGAAACAATAGAAATTTTTTACTTTCCTCCTCTAACCTGACTGTTTTATCTATTTGAATGCAATAAATTGCTTCAAAAAGGTCAAAAAATAACGATGATTCCTACGGGTTTACATTTTAACAATATTTTTATATCTATTTTAATTATTCGTTTGTAGGATCTCAGGTCTTAAAAAATATTTTTATATGTTTCCAAACATTGGGAAGAAAATGTAATTCCACTTATCTATCATTATATTTTGCTCGTAAGGATGCACTTTATTACATTGAGATAGATAAAATAGTATAGGCTTGAGAATGGAAGTGTAGAATCTCCAAAGGATTGTATTCTTTTACTGATGACGCGTGAGAGTTCCAGCTTCACATTCATAGTAGATTAATCACTGTGTGATAATTCTAAGGACACAAATAAAATTCAGTTGACTTTTCTCGAATCGAATGTTTCCTGACTGATAAGTTACTGAATCTCGATGGCTCAGAACTTAGTGACTAAGCTGAGACGTCTCAAACTTCGTAGTGCGAAAGATAGTTGAGCTTATGTAAATTTATTAAATTAGAACAAGTGTAGTAAAGAGGTTTCAGGTTTTAGAAGAATCAGAGTGCGTTATAGGGGTTAGAGCACTATAAAGTGATTTGCAGATTGTATATACTTGACGCAGATTCCGTTGTTAGAAATCTACCAAAATTGGATCTCCTTATTAGCAATACACTGTTTAGAGTTCTCAAGATAAGTAGGTATCTATGATATATATGTAGTCGAGCAGAGTTAAATTAACTGTTCCGTATAGATTTTATTCGTTATCGATCATTCAAATATTGAATAAATGGGTTACACATTCTAGCAGAACATTTTTGAGTAACTAGGTCTCTTACTCATAGGGGGACAATTCATTGCATGTTGTTAAACGACCAGGATTTCACTGTTATCATTTTATCTGCGATTCATTCCCAATCGAAATCAAAAGAAAATTCTTCAGGACATTAATAGAACACGAAAGTTTTCCTTCTAGCTCCGAAACTATTCCATTGAGCTCTATACCAACAAAAGTTGTTAAATGGTCAGAATTTCCCTATTTTCATTTTATTTTTGATTCATTCCCACCCCCAATCTCTTCTGAATCATCTAAGATACTTACAGAGAATGAAAGCTTTTCATCCAGTTTAAAAAATATTCCATTGAATTCGACATCAACAAAAGAGCTCGTTGTTAAACGTCCAGATTTTTATGACAGATTTTCGTATGCAATTTGGAATTAAAAATATTGAAAGGTTAAATAAGAAAAACAGAATTCCTGGGTGTAAGAATTCTCTAGAAACAAATATCCAATCACAAATGAAACAGCCCATTAAAGCATTTAACAAAATCTGTAGCCAGAATCTCACCAAAGACGAAATTAACATTAATTTTTTTCCATACATTTTTTTATATCTTTACTTCATTTTATTCCTTTACCAGCTGGAGTACCAGTTCTTCACAGTTGAATTTTAAAAATAAAACCCTGATAAATAAATTGTTGGATACAAAGATAGACCATCAAGTGTTGTTCGTGTATGACGAAATCTGCGCAAAAGGTTTTGAGTAATGGAAGCTGTAATCTTCATTAGTGGAGGGGGAAACACTCAAAAGGAAAACCCACGAATTAAGTGTGCAATTAAAATTTATTTAAAATCAACTCTTTAATATCTTTTCCGGTTCCTTTAAAGCCGTTTAAAACATCTGCAACATTCCTTTATTAGATGTCTTGAGAGAGAGGAGGGGAGTTGATCGAGAGTATAAATTTTTGTACAAAAAACAACAAACCAACCATTAAACATTTAATTTTATTTTACATTTGGCCTGGAACTAAAGGTGATTTGGTTCATTTTTTTAATAGATATAGAAACATCAAATTATGTTTAAAAAAATCTTATTAAAATAAGCATCATTTGAGCTAAAAAAGGTTGGAAAAACAATGGCGGCTGCACTTGTTGGAAAACACGGAAAAATGGAGAAGAAATTTTTTTCCCTCCGAAAAACGTCACCGAAGTTAAATTAAAATTTTTTTTTTTGTCGAAATATGTTTACGGATTCTTCCATACATCTGCAGAACACTCTTAGAATTTGGATTGATACAATGAACGGTGTGGATTTGTACAAATTACAGACAAACAAATTTTCAAATGCATAAATTAGAAATCTTGAAGGAAAGAAACTAATAATAATTTTAACACCAAATCATTATCACTTTCTTTCAAAAATGTTAAAAAAAACCCGAATCATAAGAACCTGGTGAAATGAAAGTGGTATTGAAACTAACTGCCACATTTACTTTCTTCTACATCGACCGAATCACGCTATCGGCTGTCAAAACGATAATGACAACGAATTTTCCTTTGCAGGAAAGTGGTTCTCCAAGAAGTGAGGATTTCCTTCAATTTTTTTTAACAATTTGAAGGAAGAGGCTGTAAAACTGTCAAAAATAAGAATATCGGTTTTGTTGGAGTGACAAACTGTCAAAGAAAATAGTACATTTTGCGATTTTTTTTTAGAATTGTTTCTCTTTTGCCAAAGGAACGATTTAAATGTATTAATAAACAAATCACAATTGTAAAATTTATCTATAAGGAATCAAATTATTTTTGTATCTGCACTGATTTTCCCATCTTTACCGTTGAAATTCTCAATTGCAATTTATTAATCGGGGAGTTTAACAATAATTTTACAATTAAAATTTCCTGAATTTCGAAAGTAAAACTTTTAATATAATCCATTTTAAGACAGTTTATGTTTAATTAATCTGACAGAATGCCTTAAGTTTAGCATATTTGCTTAAAATGCCCTATAATTCAAACACTTGTAGTGTTAATCACTCAAATCACACACATGCACAAATATTCCTCCGAATCTTTCATCTACTACATTTACGATGTTTATTTTAAAAGTAATGTCTCAAGGGTATTACATATTTATTTCTTACTCGATATTCAAAACTCTTGCTGTACCTGAAAGCTAGATATGTTTTCTATGTAATGCTTTATTTACGTAATGTAATGTCTTTTGCACCCTTGTGTCGTTGGCGTACTTAGAAATGAAGATGGCGAATGAGTGGGATATATTGCGCAAAAGCATTGGCTAACTTGCACCGAGCATTTGTTTAAAAAGCACAATTTTTGGGCAGCATTGAATACTTTAATTCTATCCCTGTTGTGGAAAGTATTAAAATACTTAACTTCGAAGAATATCAAGTAAATCCCAAAAATTTAATCGAAAAATGAACAACATTAATCTTCCACGATTCTTATGAACCTCCATAAAATTTATATTTCCTTCACTGGTCATCATATTGGCCCTCTATCCCAAACTCCAGTACTGATGTTCCTAGCTACAGTTTAAACGAACACGTTTACGCATAAATGTAAGGAACTGCTGGACATCTGACATAGAGACCAACATGACCATGCCTGGAAACTCGTACTCCTATAACGGTTGTGAGTGCTGAACCGTCCTCTGGGACACCTGTCCTTGTAACGTCGCGTAGTTATTGCCAGATATTGGTCTTAGCGAATGATTGTGACTCTTGACCGCTCTGGTTCAGGTCGAAGATTAATATTTCTAGCAGTAGGGAAATGTTAACCTAGTTAATGAGTAAGCAGCTAATAATTAACCTAATGAGTAAGCAGGTAATTTTTCTGTAATTATCTAGGTAACTTTGTTTGGCTCCTCAAGAGATTATAAATTATACATTATTTTATGTTTAAAAATATTTTTATACCTTTTATCTTCGGTGTAAGATGATTTTCCGACCCCGTGGATGGGAAGAGAGTTGTTGTGACCTTGGGAGCTGTGGGGTATCCAGCCCTGGTCCAATGGGTCCAAAGAAAACCAGACCGGTTGCTTTTTGCTGCGTCATTACTAACTAGGCTGTAAACGACGTCTCATTCGGGCTAGTTAATAAGGTGTTTTAACTTCTGGCATTGTTGTTGAAGAAAGTCGTTCAATCTTTGAGGGAAATTTTTGTCTTTAATTTACGTATGTTTGTTTTAATCTAAATCATTACCAACTCAATGATACAGCTAACTAGCATAACTATTGAGCGTCTTAAAAGTTCCCTCATTAACTATTCTTAATTTATTTTACAAAAACAATAAACTTAAAAATAAATTTCTTTTACACTAGTGGTGAAAAGCACTTCTAACACAACGTAGAAAATATTTCGGAGCTTAAATTTACATCAAATGTTGATAATGTCCGTCCTTTTCTTGGAATCAAAGCTGAACTCTTTTGAGCATATTTTGAAAATGGTTCAAGATGCTGGGAGGGAATTTTGTATACTTTGAGTAATATGGAAATTTTTCGATCATCTATTGTTTCGGGTATTATTTTCATACAGTTTGTTCCTTAAAGCGAAGAAATGCGAAGAAATAAAAAAAAAAAGCGAAGATAAAAGCGAAGAAATGATCAAATCAGGGGAACGACGTGGCCAACGGTTTCTTGAAATGAGTAAATTACCAAAAAAATCTTGAAACATTTCCATGTTTTTAATTACTTGTATAGTCTCCTTCTTTTTGGAATAAAAAATGTCGTTCCCTAATATTTGAGCTTTCCCGATTTATTTTCTATGGGGATATTTAAAGAACAAAGTTTATGAAAATAATCCTCAAGCCATAAATGATCCAAAAATTGTCATATTATTCAAAGCTTACAAGAAGTCACTCAAGTATCTTGAAGCGCATTTCTCAAAATATACGAAAAAGAGTTCAGCTTTGCCTCCTAGAAAGGAGTGGGTATTTGGAACACTTATTGTAAATGTAAGTTCAGTTTTTTTCCATCGTTATATTAGAAGTAATTTACATCATCAACATACAAATAATTGTTTTAAAGGTTATTTGCTGTTATATAATAAATTCATGAATCGTCAGTACTGGAACTATTAGATAGTGCAATAATTTTTAACGAAGATCCACGTCCAAACTAGACCTTGATGTCATGTTCAAAATATTTTTTTTTTATAAATAAGGGCTTAATTTGTAATACTTTTTTAAAATATAATCTTCGGTGAACTGCAAGTTAACCGCCTTCGAAATAATACTTTAGCACATATCACAGTTAAGTCATATATATTACAAACAAAACGCTTTGCCAAAGAAATCCCCTAAAATCCATAATATTACTTTAATAATATGTATCAATTATATTCAAACCAGTTTAGTTTTGATTCATAAAGCCACCACTAAGCATCAAGAGCTGCAGAGTTCGTAAAATACTGACATAAATAAGTGATTAAAAATCAACATAAGTTTAATTTTTTAAAGAATGTCTTTTTCGATATTTCATTCGAAAACATTTCCAAGCGTATGGTGTGGTCATGAAGTATAGAAATTACATATGAAGAAAAAAGTTTGCATGCAGCCATTGCAGACTCTAGTAAAGGTAATAGAGTTGTCAATAGCCATATTGTTTTCAATAATAATTTTCAGAAAATACTCTGATTCACGTATGAAACATAATCGATTTTTAAAAAAAAATAATCACATGTTATTGAAGAACACTAAGAACTCTAACAGAATGAGTAGATATTTCTTCGATTTCTTTACCGCTTCCTAACAAAAGTAAAGCTACCGGATGAAAACAACAACGACTGTTCCAGAAGGTACACAAACAGTGATAGCCTCGTCCTCAGGAAAGATTATCCGACAAATCCCTCTCAATGTACTGTTATATCTTCTTAGCTTCCTTTCTTAAGAAGTAGTCATCTGTTGTTTTGATTTCAAATTTACATTAAAACTGCCATGTTAGCCGTATTACCAACATTGATCGGGTACCTTAATTGCTCTTCAGTAGTATAATACAGAAAAATAACTAAGGAGGCATTTTTTATTTTCGAAAGGAAAAAAAATTCTTTTTTAGAAAATATGAAGGAAAATGAGGGTTGAAAAGTATAAAGAAAGTATTTCGAAATTCGTGTGCGAATAGTAAACTTCATTAAAATGGAACGTTGTCGGAATAATTTTGAATTTATTGAGACAAGACGGCAAATTTCGGAAAAATGCAAATCCTTCGAAACTATTCCACTTACCACGTATTACTTTATTTGATAAAATATTCGATGCCATTTAAAGAATTTGTGCCTTTCATCGGAGCAAAGTATGAAATAGAATTAATTTCCTTTCACGATTTTCGAAAGAACTTTCGATGCATTTTTAAACAGTATTCCGTAAAGGAGAACAGAAATTATAACGTTCGATTTGCTTTAATTTTCTCTTTCGACATGATGCAAATTTTTATCGTTCGTCAAGGATCGGAATTTTTAGGACATATATTTGAGTTAAGAATATGTTGTTTCGTGTACAAATTTTTGTTCACAATATATTGGGGGGGGGGGATAAAATTTTATTGCGAAGGTAAAACGCGATTGTAAAAGATTCGTGGATCGCAAAGACAAGCAGTTTACACATTTATATTCACCTTAGAGTGGTATTTTTGTCTGCGGAAAAACTTCCACGTATGTAGAAATTTGCTGGGAAACTGTTCTCTGTATTTGGGTCTATAAATACTTGTGAGCGAACTTTTTCTTGCAGGAAGATCAGCAAGAGTTATTCTAGATCAGTGTTTCCCAACCGATGGTTCGCGAACCCCCAGAGGTTCATGGGATATATAGAAGGGGCTCACACAAAAATATTACAAAAGTGGAATTTTAAGCCACTGATGTAAATAAAATGAAATAATAAATTTACATGCATATATTTACTGCACTATTAATAATTCAAAAAATATAAAGTAAAATAAATAAAAGTGTTTTTAATAAGTCAAAAATTGAGAAACACTTTATCGGCAGAGGTCTTGGGTATCTCTTGGAGAGATTTTTCACAACTTTGTCAGTCTGACCACATCAAGTAATGTCTGTTCCTGAATGGATAGTAAAGCAGAGAGCATGCAATATGACTTTCCTGAGGTAGATATTTTTGTCAACTGGATAAGCGCTTTAAAAGAAGTTCGTACAGACGCTTATAAATCTTGTGCGATTTAACTTGCGATTAGTAGTATACTATGGTAGCTTATTTAATGGAATGCATCCCGTGTAAATAATTTTTATACCGTAATTTTATTACGGATTGAAGGTTAAAAAAGGGTCGTTTAGCCGAGTCTAATAAAATAGGGCAGGATGTAGTTATTTGTTCATTCTTCCGATTCGGAGCTCGGTTTTGAAACAACAAAAGTTAATAATGTTGAAATCTGTAGTGAGTTATAATCCCACCCGACTAAAAACAAAGGAACTGCTTTCACAAAGTGGCCCTCGAGCCAAAAAAGTTGTCCGCTCTGATCCTAACTATTACACTTTTTTCACAAAAAAATTTATTTTTGTTTATATATAAGCATGAAGAGTATAATTGCAAAACTTTCCTAAGACTTATTTAAATGAGCCATGCATTATTTATACAATGTTCTTTGAGTTATAATATCCTCAAAATATGCAATAACTGCTTCTAAATTTGAACAAATTTATTAATAAAAGTATGATATTTGTTTGGTACTGATTTGAGGCCAAAAAATAATCACTTCACTATACTCGTATGTGTTTCCTTAAGTGTAGAGATTATCTCTTTCTATTTGATCGCTTTATAAATATCAGGAGTGTAAAAATATATTTCACATCACAGCTTGCTAAAAATATTTTCAATACGCGATATTACGTGCCTGTATTTATATTTATTCTTATTAATCTTCAAGTAATAAACACATTGCTCTCAAATATACGACTATGTATATGTAGAGAACATTTTCCCAGCCAATTTCTACATGGAAATACATGGAAGTTTTTCAATTACAACCGCATGTTGCATGTTTACAACCATTCTCTTTTTATAGGTCACTTTATATTTTTTTAAAAATTTCTTTTTATGTTGGCCTACATAAAACGAAGATTAATTAAGTAATATTTTCATAAAAATATATAAAATTACATGTCCACCACCACATTCCAATATTGAATGATTAAAGGGCATCAGGAAACATGATACCAACTTGAACAACTACTATATTCTTCCGTATGGCGTTTTTCAATGCTATCAAGGACTAGGGTATTCTGAAAGGCTTTTGTATCTTAATTTTATGTTATGTGAGCGATATGCGTATGTCACTCCCATGGAATTATCTGCACTTGTAATTTTGAACTAATTTTCTTATGTCATATCAAATACCTCTCTACGGTGAATATAAATCTTAAAATTGTATACCTCTCTTGCCTATAGATCTTTTTGATTGTATTTGACATTAGCAATTAGCAACGGACTTTTGAAACTCCAGGTACAGTTACATGTTTCATGCTTTTTGAAAAGTTAATATGTATATAAGAATATATTTTTTCAGCATAATATTTTCAAAAATTTAAATTGATTTTTTTAATAATAAAATCTCATTTAATCTCATTTAAAAGTATTTTAATAAGCCTAATTGTGATTTTAACTCAATCAAAAATTTCTGAGTTTTGCAAAAACTAAACTTTAAATACGTTAACAACAAATTTAGCTTTGCATATAGAGTGAATTAGCACATTGGTGAATCTTCTTTTACGGAATTAAATAACTATAAAACTGCTTGCTTTAATTTTAATATCTGAAACGAATATTGTTGATAGTTCCAATAATCTTTTATCTACTTTAAAACGAGTATTTTATTATTTTAATATTTGGATACTAATTTCATTTTTTACCGCGAGATTTTCTGCTTTAAGTCATTTTGAGGTGGCTTAGATTTGGTGAATATTAGAATGTTTATGTTTTAAGCATTATTGTTTATTTTAAAACTGAAGGTAAACGGATAACAGTCTTTGTTACTCTACATTCATCACAATTCTATCAATCATGAATGAAAAACGGTTGCTTCTAGTGCGAGTACAAAAAAGAATGATATTATAGGATGTAATCAGGATGATATACGTTAATTTACACAATTTGGATGAAAGAATTTGAATCTGTGTGATAAATGTCTGCTACTATACATTTAAGGGCCAAAAATAATGGGATACCTCCTAATATCGTAAGGGACCTCTTTTTGCGCAACGAAATGCAATAAGCCCATACGAAATACCCATAATTATGAAAGGGTTCAGGAATTTATACACGATCTGACCTTTCGATTATGTCCTACATATTTTTATTGAGTTTTCATGTCTGAAGATCTAGGTGACCAAATCATTCGCTGAAATGTCCAGAATGTTCCTCAAATCATTCGTGCATGATTTTGGACCAATGGCGACATTGTTCTCCTGGAAAAGTCCTTCATTTTTTTTTTTTTGTTGTTACACGAATCCAAGGCCCAAATAGCAGCAAATGGTCTCCAAGTAGCTGAACATAACCATTTCCAGTCAATGATTGGTTAAATTTGATCAGAGAATCCAGTCATTGCCACGAAAAACAGCCCACACCATTAAGGAGCATTACCATTTTGCACAGTGCCTTGTTGACAAATTGAGTCCATGTCTTCATAGGGTCTGCGCCGTACTCGAACTTAACCGCCAGCATTTACCAATAGAATCGTGAAACATTTAACCAACCAATGCTTTTACAGCCATATAAGATTCAACCAATATGCTCACGAACCCAGCGGAGACACTTCAGCCAATTTCGTTGTTAATCACTAGATCCAGCTGTCACATCATATGAATCCCCAATTTAACTTCGTTGTCCTCGCATACTCGTCTATAATAAGTCCCAAATTGATTGTTGCTGTTATTTGATGTGATACTGCTGGACTAACAACACTGATAACTTTACGCAGACGTTTCTGGTCATGGTATTAGACGTGGTCGACTACTATGTTGTCCAAAGTAGGACATAATGCCTAAAAGTCTCAGCACACTTTTGACACAAGAGGTCAATGATTGTTAAAGTCACTAACAATTTCTGAAAGGGAGGACTTCATACATCTAGCTCTGACTAGAACTTTCTGTTTAGAGTCTATTAATTCCCGTCGCACTGTTATAAACACATCAGCAAACTTTTCTCATGAATCACTTGAATACAAATGAAAGTCCTGCCAATGCATTGTCAATTCATACATTTCTTACGCGATACTACAGCCATTTGGATATTTGCATATTGCTATCGTATAACTTTTTGGTTGTCGGTGTATATACACTGGTTATCATAAATTAAGGAAAATTCACAAAAATCGCGATAACTCAAGAAATTACACATGGAATTTTATGAAACTTACCCACAATATACAACACATAGTAAGGTATTAAACAACATAAAAAGAAATTCTCAGACATTAATAGTAGTATAGAAATTAGCACATGTATAAAATAAACAAATTGGAAGTATCGGTTTGCAATAGAAAAAGTACCTTTAATATGGAATATGATTGCCTCTAGAAGCAATACAGCACAAACAGCGATGTGTGATGCTTTCAATTATGCAGTCTATCAGTTCAATAGGAAGTGAGAGCCATTGCTCTTGTAAAGCAGATGCAAGCGCGGCAAGGGTCTGAGGGGGCGGATTGATGGCAGATACACGCCTCCCTAGAGCATCCCAAACGGGCTCGATAGGATTCAAGTCCGGGGATCGAGCTGGCCACTCCATGCGCGTAATTGTTTCCTGTTGAAGATAATCATCAACAATGCGAGCTCTGTGTGGTCTTGCATTATCGTCCTGTAACAGGAAGCAATCACCAATCGCCCCGGCATATGGGCGCACATAAGCATCAAGGATGTTGTCTCGATAAACCTGAGCATTCACGGTTCCCCTTGGAAAGACATGGAGGTCTGTGCGCCCTCCTAAGGATATGCCTCCCCAAACACAGACACTGCCTCTTCCGTATGCATCTCTTTCACGGATGTTTGATGGATGATAACGGGTCCCAGGTTCTCTCCATATCAAATAACGTCTACTGTCACTTTCTAGACTAAACCTGGACTCATCCGTAAAGAGAACAGGCCTCCATTGATCTGACGTCCAGTGGACATGTTGTCGGGCCCACTGCAAACGGTCTCTCCTATGGCGTGATGTGAGCGGCACGCAAATGGCTGGTCGTCTCGCATACAGACCACCTTCGTGGAGCCTTCTGCGCACAGTTGACGTTGACACCAACCTTCCGGTGGCTGCAGCAAGAGAGGATCTATGATGTGTCGGAGTAGCGGTTCTATTCCTGCGTGCACTTAATGTCAAATATCGGTCATCGGCACTGGTCGTAACAGTTGGCCGTCCTTGACTGAACCTCCTAGATGCCGAATCTGTGGTTTGAAATTGTAGTTCACTTCAGTTTCATTTTTCTCTAAGCGGTGCCGCATTAATACGATTTGCTAATACTCTTTTAAAAATGGGAATATCAGTTGTTCAATACTTGTAATAACTAAAGAAATACACGTTTTTATTGCGACAGTAAATAAATATCTATCATATTGCTATTCATTGTATCTTAAATGATCAAAAAGATAGCCTTGAGAAAATCGTTCTATTAAAAAAAATGTAAGAATTTGAATCAAAAAACATAGTCCCGATTTTTAAATACTATATATATATATATAAGAGAAAAGAGATATATATATATATATACGCAGAGTAATATTAACCTCTTTACCTTATAACACATCGATCAATAACTCCCGAGACTAACCCAGAGATGGCACTCGTAGTAAACCAGTAACCAGGTCTTTCTAGAGTACTAACCTTTGCTTGAAACGTGTCAAAATTTTAAGTCGATCGGACCAGGAAAAAGGTTTTTTGAAGTGAAGTGAAAAAGGTTTTTTAAGGTTTAAGACTCGGGAGTTATTGATCGATGTGTTACACCTTATCATTATTAATCAAAGTTGTATCCATATAGATAATTATTTTACATTATTTATCTATGTATAATCATTTTTAGAAGTAATATTTTGATTCTAGGTAATTTGTTAAAATCGTCTTCTTTTTGAAAATCTAATCAGGTCATTGAGGCAGAGAGAGAGAGACGTATCTGTATAAATATCACCTGCAGATCAAATAATTTTATTGTGCATATTATTATTTACCTTTTAATTTTAGAATGTATCTAAAAATGAAACTTTGTTCTACTTCTTTTACAGTTTTAAAATTATTTTATTGTTAGCTTGGAATTGAAGATTGCAATTCAGTTTATTTTTCGTCCTGTATAGCATTCTATTATGTTACATTAAGCGCTCTTTCATCTAGCATATTCGGAGTCATGAAAGTGCTGAATGAGCGATCTTGTCTCGGATCACCTAGCATCAATACACTTTTGACGGAGATACCAGATATAAATCCCTTTAGAGGTAAAATTTTAAGCAATTAAAACATGTCTTTATAATATGTGTGCGCACATTCTGAGCTACCGTAGACGATATGCTCATAAATGTAGAAAAGATTTCACCTCATTTGATCAGCTACAAAATTAAATGCAAACGTTAAACATTAGTTTAATTCAATATACTTGTATAAATAAAAATAAAAGACACCACATAAAAGAAAAACTGACCCAGTTCAATGACAGTTAAAACAAGTTGTGACGAGTTACTCAAATCTCATGCTTATGCTTATTTGTTTTATTAGCACCTGAAGAATACTATCAGGGCTTCGAGAACATTTTACAATACAATACAATACAATATAGTAAAATGCACACGGTTGAAATATTCAACAAACGTCATATGTTGCCCGCTAGAAACAAGAAGTACTGCTCTGAAATGAAAACACGCTACTACTTCGGCCGCAGAGCAACAAAGAAAAATGAAGTATGTATATAATTTTATCTATGTATTATGATATATTTGTTTTTCCTATCACTGTATTTTTATAAGGGTTTCTTTTTCACCAAATTTTGTTTTTATTTGAAGCAATCGTACTATAAAAAACTCTGTATTTAAAATGTTCGCTTATCATAATTCTTTTCTTCTTTGCTCGGATTCTAATGTGTTGCCTTCTTTACAAATCTGATAATGTAACACATTTGAATTTATATTTCTATAAACATTTCTGAATCCCTTTCTTTAAATCTATTTGCATGATCCATTTTTTTTATCTATTAATGACAATATAACGAACAAATACTATTACTTCCACAACTCAACAAAAATAAGTTAAAAATACATAAATAATAAGAACAGTGAAGCAAGAAAAAAGAACATTTGTTTCACTTTCACACTTGCAAAATTTTCGAGGTGTCACTTTCTTCTAGGTCGGAAATAGGATTATTTTCCAGACCTAGAAATGCAAAGTTCAGGAGATGCAATTTCCTTTCAGAATTCATTCAAAAATGCAAAATAGCACACGGGGCGAAATAAGAACGACTCGGTATTTCTAAGTAAGCAAAAATGTATAATAACACGAACAAGACACGCCTGTTTTCGTGTATCCTCTTTTGTAATTTCTTCTCTCCAAATTCAGTCTGAACCAGTATAGGATCGTCTTATAAACTGCCGAATACGCAAACAATGTTGAAGCAAAGATACATTACGGGAAAAAAATAAAATATCACGGGATATGCGAATAACTTTGCTCAGATTCTAATTTCGCCTTCTTTACAAATCTGATATGAAATACTGTATGTCCCGTTATCTGCACAGCTGCAGTTAATTTGACATTCTGAAGAAAACTATAAAAATAGAGAAACTCGGTATTATCTCAACTTCATCTCCAGACCAGGAAAATATACACTTCGAACATAAAAAAAAGTGAGAGGAAACAACGAAGAAAGTTGGTTTAGAATAAGAACCGAAGTTTCGTGTTTTAATTTGTGTTGTATCTTCCATTGTAAATCCAATATCGAATATTATGTTCTCTATTTTATAAGTTTCGTTCTACGAAAAGAGGATTAATCTGATTTGATGAAAAAAAAAAGTAAAAGAACAAGCGTTTATTACGTATCCAGACAGAAGAAAGTAGCTGGCGACGATAATGTGTTTATTTTTCTTCGGATATGAATGAAAAATGGTTAGGAAAATAACTCAAGAATAAAAACGTGGTTCAGAACAGGAATGATAGCTTCCATACAGTTCTTGTTTATGTTATTAATTCTATACCTTTGCATAAAAATGGTATCGAAAAAGGCTTAAAATGTCAATTAATTACAGGAATTTCAATCGGAAACTCCTATATTTGATGTTCGATGGCGCTGCTGAGGCAAGATTGTGCTACCATCTACACTTCGAACATAAATACGGTGTCTAAACAAATGTGATGCTGATATATTGGTTAGTTTTCGTTTGACTGCAAAGTAAAAATTTTCTCGAGTTGAGTTCTCACCATCCATGAGATTCATCGTTCTACATTGGAGATCTTTCCAAACAGTTAGCTATTTCCGGCGAATCTGCTCCAAAGAATGCGAACATGGTATCATCGGTAGGGAAAGTTAGAGAGATAATTTTTAAAGTGAGAAAGGCGTCATACTCATGTACGATGCATTTCTTACAGAAGAATAAAAGAAAGAAACAGAAAGAAAAAATAACTGATGGAAGAGAATTACACTACATTTATTTTTTCCATTCCTGCTATCGTTACTTTTTGCATTACCCTTGCTAACAATAAAATAATAATTAAAGTTCTGATTGCATGCGAATGCTTATGAAACAAATCCTTTTCAAAAAAATGAAAAAAAAAAGTTATGGATCGATTGTTTGTTAATGTCACATTTAAGAGCAACACGGAGGCTGTTCGAGTCGAACAACATAATTTTGAATCACGACCAAACAATTATGAACACCCGACTTGGCACACCACGACGACGAGAGATCTTTGAGCCTAGACAGATATAATGTACATCAGCCCCTTTACTCTGCGGATCCTCAGTGGCATCGGGAATCGAATTCACTACTCGTCTGAAGCTACGCCGAGACGGTCCGAATTTCAGTCGCGGCACTTTTACAAAAGCCACACCTTTTTCTCTTGGGCAAATATAGAATTAAAATTACTAGAATTCAATTTGATATGTAGAACAATGAAATTATCCGATATTTGACGCAGAAAATGAAAAACATTAAGCAAACTGCTAGAAAAATGTACCTTTGATAAGACTGAAAAAAAGTATCAACATCCCAGAGAAAGACCGATTTCATGTCTGAGTGACAAATTTTCCAATGCGCAATTGTGCCAAACAATCATCAACAAACAATCATCTTTCTGCGTAACATTAGATTATTATTACGAATTATCGTTATTCTTAATTCTTATTATTATGAATTAATTTTATTCTTAATATTAATAACGAAGATTTTATATAATGAAAAAAAAAATTAATACTGTGTTGTGAAAGAAAGCTCCTTTCGATTTCAATACCTGGCGCGAAAAATAATACGAAGAAGGGAAACTAGGAAAAAACCTAAGAAATACATGAACGAAAAGACAATGGCTCGGCAAACACGAGAGTACATCAAAATGTTTCATTCCCTTATTACATGGCCCACTGCAAATATGACATCTCCACGGTGACATCACTCCGAGTCCTCGAAATCAAAATGGCGCGGCAGTAATTTTTTGTCCAAATTCTTCCAACAAACGGGAAAAAAGAGAGAATAGGCCATTTTTTCCTTCTTCATACGAGGAATAAAACGAGTTTGTTTCGAAGACGGCGAAATGTTGACACACAAAAGAAAAACACAAATCTATTCACCGAGCTTTATTGAATTTTTCCATCCGAACCATATGATATCTTCCGAACTGAAATGAATTCATTCCCATTTGTTTTTGAGTAAAAGCCGCAACACATCTCTCTGCCGCTGTAACGTTATTTGAATTTAATATAAAAGCCCTCGCACACGCGTCGCCTTTTGATAGAAAATAAAAGCAAAAATATATACGATTTTTCTCCGAAATAGTTTTCAATATTTATGATTAAGATTTGTATCCCGAGACGCGATTTGTTTTGCAATCAAAAGGAGTAAGAAAAACGTCGGTAATACAGAACCACGAGCTTGGGCTTGTTTTCGAAAACATATTGAAATGTTGCATCAGCAATGAGTAACCAAAATTAAAAGAAGAGCAGCATAACATAATGAGATATTTATTTTGAAAGTGGAACAATTCCATTTACTTTAAAATCGAGATATTTAATAGTTTGCTTGTTGATAAATTTAAAAAAGTATCTGCTGTAATATGGTAGTATAGTGTTTTTGTGTTTCTGGAATTGTATAATTTAGCAACCCAATTAACAAAATAAACAGTATTTAAACAATAATACGTTTTTTATGAATATAAATGGACTTGAGCCACTTTCAAAATTATAGAAATAGTTTCTATTTATTTACGTTATATAAATCCGTGGTAAAAACAAAATTTCCTTCAAATACAATTTCACGTTACAAAATTTTTGAAACAATATTCATTTACTTTTCACTGTAAAATTTTTTACATCTAAATGAATTATAAGTAGTAATCTGTAATTAATTCCTTTCCAATTTGTGCTTTTGGGAAGGAATTAAAATTTGGTAGTTGTTTTTACGTGATTTGTGTAATTACGAAACTTGTCATCTTTAGAAAATTATCAAATTACAATTGGCATTCTTTCCTCCAGCACTATTGAAAACACGGCTATGCCTAACGAGCGAGCGATAGTTTAGTTTTAATGGAAATACCAAAGATAAATCACTCTTAATATAAAAAAATTAAACTTCTAAGACATGTATTTAATTTTTACGTGTATTCAGATTCTGTGTAGAGATCAAACTAATTTTCAGTCTCTTTCAATACAATATTAAATTCAAACATTGAACATTGATTTTATTGAATATTTTAACGTAAAAGATAACACTACACAAAAGAAAGGTTGATACAATTACAGTGATAGTTAAAACAATTTGTGACGAGCCACTCTTGTCACATGCATTCGGTTATTTGTTTTATTAGCATCGAAAGAAAACCAGCAGGTTTTCGAGAACAATATACAGTACACAGCACATACACAGTTGCAATGTTATGCAAAAGTGATAAGTAACCCACAAGGAAACAAGACACACTGCACTGAAATGACAGTTACGATACATTTTGGGAGAAATACTTGCAGCAGTGTCGCAACCTGGCGGTCCATGTCAGCCCGAATACACAGGATAATAAAATCTGAAAGCAAACGCCTCAATCTGTTTCCGATCGGAGAATGTGCCGAACCATCGCATGCCAGATTAGAGACACATTTCTGTACTTAAAATGTTTCCTGCCTACTCAATAGGTAATAATGATTAAAGCTGTTCTATTATTACAAAAAGCATAGAATGACTTTTATTTGGAGTTAATAGTTTTCATTTTGATTTCAAATTCATGTTTTGAAAACAGTGAGATAAAATAAATTTTATTAAATGCTTTAACACATAATTAATACTATCGAGATTATTAGTCCTATATATAAAATTAATATATATTTTATTAGTTGTGTCCCATTTTTAACAATTCAAAAGTTTGAGTCGCATAGTGCTGATATGCAACTTTATACATATATCTGCAATAGTGAATAAACGAGTAATTAATAGTCGAAAATTCTGATTTGGTTTTAATGAACATTTCTCAAGAGCTATGGGGGGGGGTACTAGAGACGGTAGTTCTTAATATTTTGAGTCATGCACTAATGATGAGTTGATCGATTGGTTTCATTATCATCAAGAGCCTATTGGGCAAAACTGCGCTAACCACTTGTTAATTTATTGGTAACCAAGTGCATCATAGAAATAGTTTCTGCAATTGTGCATCTGTGATCTAGTTGTAAAGGGAAGGAAGAAAAAGGCAAGGTATTAAATTAGTACAAATTAAATTATTTTATTTTACTTAGTATTATATATGTATCTTATTTATTATTCAGGAATGTTAAATTTTAAAATTCATCACATGCATATGATGTTCCTCCTTTCACAGTTAAATTTGTATGAGTAGTCTCTAACCACATAATATTCTCTTATCCCAATTTTTTTTTGTCAGTCTCTCCTTCCCACCAATTGACTTTTCATCCCTGAGTCTGGAGTTTGTTAGCTTCAGTTTCCGCAAACGATCCTCTGTTCTTTTTTAGACGTGCTTGACACATTCTAGTTTTGTTACTAGAGTATTTTTCCCGCAAGGGTTAGATGAGGCAATAGATAAAAAAATTTCCAATCGCTGTCGTCAATGCAAAGAACATACCTCACAGAACAATTATTTTCTTTCCACTAAGCATTCGAACAGTTTCCATCTTACATCCAAGCCATTATTTCATTGTTCAATTCCAAATTATTTCAATGAGGCTTTCCTGCTCTGATGCGATTTTTACGCTCTCTGTCAGGAAAGATTGTAAAGCATTTTTTCATAGTAAGGTTGTAAAGCCATTTAACAAAACATTTTATTCATTTTTAATTATTCTTTTTATCTAGATATTTATCTCAAGTATCTCACAACAATAGATTTGATAAATAAAATATCAGAGAGTATTTTGTTTCAATTTAAAATTGTGTGCAATGCAGGGAAAACTATAGATTATTTAACAGAATATCACATGTGTGAATAGCATTAGGTCCAACAAAAAATGCTTACTGACAAAAATATTTTGGATTTTCGAATTCAGGATAGAACATGTACTAATTTTCAGCAATAAAAATACTTTTTGGGGGTCAGAAATTGAAAAAAAATTCTACCAAGAAAAGATTAAAAAATCCAGAAAAATTAGCTTCATTAAATAAAATAATTTAAAAAAAGAGGAGTTTTTGAAACTTTAAAAGGAATGAGATCCCTTAAATTCTTAACTGTCACAAGTCTAAAAATTAAAACAAATATAGGTGAGGGTACATGCTTTCTACCATACATGTTCGAAAAAAAATTGTTTTACTTTTGATAGTTAGAATGCTTTAAAGACAAAGAAACCTATTCTACAAAAATTAAATCTCAGTAAGCTGTTATGCTAAATCAGAAGTTTTACCTGAAATGTTGTACAGGGTTTTTTATTGTTGACTCCGTGAAAAGTAATTTGTTTTAATATTCAACGTGTGACCGGTTGATATATCATCAGCATCAGGTTGAGAAATTACTAGAGGATACACTTAGACGATTTGGAATCATGTAGCAATAGCTCGGTCGGAAATGAATTCCAGACGTAAAGTGCGTGGGAGTTACGAGCATCCGCGTAATGAGGATTCCTTTTACACCCGAACCGAGCGGTGATTGGACGACTCATTTCACAAACATGGAACTAGCCAATATGCACGTATATGCAGCTCTGGAATGTAATGGCCGCACAGCGCATCTATGCGCAATGATTTCCAATTAGGCATATTCCCAACCATAGCCTCTTTGCAAGTCTGAGTTTATGAGACAGGTTCTTTTCAGAAAGCCGTCACGAGTTGGGAATGAACATTACAGATTCTGAACATTTAGGAGACTATGCTAAGTTTTATGCACACCACACTAATTTCAAATACATAAGTTATTCAGCCCATGTTGAGATATCTCGCTGCTGTATCTAAAGGATTCTTTGCGAAAACTATCTGCAGCTGTATTCTTTGACCCATTATATAGTTAAACAGAGGGACTATTACTTTTATTGACTACATTACATTGTTTGTTGACATATTACATTGATTAATAATTTATAGTTTAACTTTATGTAATATATTTTTAATTCTTGTATTTTTGCTTTCACTACTCCATGCATATGCCATTTCCGAACCTATCATTGCCCATAGAAGTTTGTCAACTTGGTGCTTTAATTAAATAACCGGAATAGTTTTAAAAATTAATTTTATTCAAAACATTATACAAATAACTTTTAGTCCCCTTCAACATACTCCCCTTTCCTATCAATACATTGCTGCATACGAGTTTTGCACTGCTCAAAGCAATGCTTCGAATCATTAAAAGCAAATCTGTCGTTTATCTTCACCTCATCTACAGACTGAAAATGTGTTCTCATCAATGCACTTTTCACTTTTTGAAACAGGTAGAAGTCTCATGGTGCGAGATCTGGTGAGTACAGTATGCTTGAGCACAGTATTGTGTTTTTCCTCCAAGAACGGTTTCACAGAGAGCGCATTGTGCTCCGGGGAGTTGTATTTGTTAAAAATCCTCGTGTTGTTGCTCCACAGATCTAGCCTTTTCTTCCTCACTCTTTCTCTAAGTTTTCCCATGACCTCAATGTAGTACTGCTGGCTTACCGTTTGGTCTTAAGGTATCTATTCAATCAGGATGATACCATTAAAATCGAAAAGAACGATGAGCATGTCCTTCAGTTTTGGCCCTGGCGGTGTGGGGGATGTTCCAGTGCTTGGATTGTCCTTTAGTTTCAGGGACGAACAGAAAAATCCAAGTTTCGCTACATGTAAGAAATTTATCAATCGGCTCAAGATCTTCTGTGAAGCGTACTATGATGTCAGAGCAAATGTTTTTCTTGTTCATTTTTTTGCTCACATGTCAGGTTTTTTGGTACCAATTTTGTACAAACTTTCGTCATATGCAATTCCTCAGTCATAATTTTCTTTTTTTTCTCTCTGTCTATGTTCCTATTATCTGACATTATCCAAACATTTAAACGTCGATCTGTATGGACGATTTCATTAATTGTTTTAATACTTCCAATAGTTCTTGATATCACAGGTCGATCAGAGCATTCAACGTCTTCAACAAACTCCCAACCTTCTGAAAATCGTTTGTGTCATTCAAAAATTTGACTGCGTGACATGCAATTATCTCCAAACACCTCTTTTAACAGTTTAAAATATTCAGTTGCAGTATTTCTTTTAATTTCAAATTTACTTTCTACTCGTTTTTAAGTTTATCATGATCGCGGCACTTCGACACAACAACGTCTCACTCGAACAGGGATGAAAAGCAAACTGAGCTAGTAAGAGGGACAGAATAACGCGCCATCTACACCAGAAGAATCAAGGTCAACTACATTCCATCCCCACTCCTGTACACCAAGCCTAATGACTAGGGCATACGTAGTCTGGTTATTTAGTTGTCACTCCTTGTGTGCGTTTGTATATATATATATATATATATATATATATATATATATATATATATATATATATATACATAATTGTATGTAAATAATTATTATTGTAAATAATTATTATTGTAAATAATTATTATTCAATTATATGAAATAATATTGAAAACAGATCAAAACTTTTTAAAACAAATATAAAAAAAATTATTAGAGCTTAAAACAAAATTTTAAAAATATTCCAGTTAAAAGACATACAACATATACTGATAATACTAAATTTTGCTGAAATATATGTTGCGCTTAAATTTTTTTATAAAAACATGTAGAAAACATTAATTAAAAATCACAATTTAGTTAAATACAAAACTAACAAAAAAAAACCATATCTAGGGAGAAAAAAAAAGAAATAATGAAAAAAATGGAAACAAAAAATGTAAAATAAATATTATGCCATACTTAAGGCTTTTTGGGTATTCATCAATTAAATTTGATACTAAGAATATATATATATATATATATCCCCCCCCCCCCAACGGGTTTCTGGGTTTTTAAAAAAAAAAAAAAAAAACGACGCATCAAGAAGGAGTTGCCTAATTGTAATGAAATTTTGTATACAAAGCCATTTAGACCGAACATGCAAATGATTAAAATTTGGTGTCCCAAGAATGAATAGCGGGAGCTACAGCGCATCGGAAGTACGCACTCAGCAGGTGTATATAAGAAGCGATTCTCAATCTGATGTTCAAATTTTCTGTAGCATTGCGATTTAGGATATCTTTCAACGGCTGAAAAATGTCCTCACCGCAGAATTCGAGCTCATAACGAGCAACTGTCAGAGTTTGAAAGAGATCGTATCATTGGACTGAAAGAGGTAGGTTGGGCAAATCGTAGAAACGCTCGTCATATGAATCGAAGCGATGCGTCGATTAGAAGATGGGAAGAATGAGTGGACAATGGCAGATTTCAGCATGATGGTAGCGGTCGACATAGGGCCACAGCAGATAGGGAGTACAGAGAGATTGTCAGATCAGCAGTCACAGCACCTGATTTATCGTTATCAACTATCAGACATGAAACCCGCACACGAGTGTCCACCCTGACCATTCACACATGGCTGATAGAGCGAAATCTACGCTCGTATCGACCACTACGCCTCCTGCCATTCACGCTTGCATACTGTCGAGTCAGATCAAAATGATGCTCTAATTGATGAGGTTGGAATGATGCTGATTGGGGACGTATAGTGTTTAGCGAGGAATCCCGTTCTCAACTGTGTCCTGACTATCATCGAAGATGCGTCCGGAGACGCCCAGGGCAGCATGCCGTTCCTGCTTTCACTATTGCACGCCCCACAGGCCCTCAACCAAGAGATATTGTCTGGGATGCCCTTTACCTTGATAGCCGGACCCCTTTGGTAGTCATTAGAGGCACACTTATAGCACAGCGGTACGTCGACGACATTCTGAGACATGTTTTGCTACCGTTTCTTTTGCAGTACCCTGGCTATATTTTTCAGCAAGATAATGCCAGACCACATACGGCACGTGTTGCTACGAACTGTCTTACAGCTTGTCAAACACTTCCTGGACCAGCTACTCTTTCTAATCGAGACTGTCTGGGATATGATGGGAAGGGGCTACTAGGGAATTTTGATGACCTAGCCCGACAATTTGAGCAGATTTTAATCATTTTCTATTCTGTACACAATTTTCCTATCCACCAAATTTTGTCTCTATCGGACAATTCCTTCTTGGTGCGTCGTTTTTTATTTATTTATTTTTGTTATAGAGAGTATATTCAATTTTATAATTTATCATTTGCTTTAATTTTAATATGGGAAAGGTTTTCTATTGTCCATTTCTCAACATTTCATCTTCTGCTTTATTTCTCATACTTAATTAAATTAGTTATAATTATATAAAAAAAAAAGTGCACCTTGGGTAGCTAAATCTGTTCTTTGCAAAACTTTGCATACAGCATTTCATTTCTATCTTTTATATGTATTTTTAATTTTTTAAGCTTTGCTTTTTTGTCTAACTAAATTCAGTTCTTTTCATTCAGCAAGGATTTATGTTGAAGAAACTTATATTCGGAGTGGTTTATCATCATTGGTATGTATCTACTTCTCTTTTTTCCACTTAGGACACTCTATTCACTGATAAACTCACTTCTAAAATTTAGCTTTTCAAGTATCTTAGTATCTTAGCCATACGCTAGTAGAAAAAAGGAAAAAAAAATCATACGTAAAAAGTCTAATACTTGATTAAAAATTATATTGTGAATACAAACACCATCCAAAACACTACCAAAACTAAACTTTCCTTATCAGATATTAACAAATACTACAAACTCATTGAATACCCATCAGTAAGCCTGCGAGTCGCAAGCATATCTTTTACATTATGTTTTGGAAATCAAAATCCATACACTTGTCAATTATCTTTGTCTCATTTCGAGTAAAAAGTCAAACCTACTAGCATCCCAATTCCTGTGGACACATAATACGATCTTGTGCCTAAAATATTAGTTTTTAAATCGTGCTAAGACTCTAATATGTATACGTGACGGTCAAGGGCAATGAGAAAACCCTTTGTCTCTCAGTTGAGGCAGCTGTCCTAAAAGGAATAAATTACTATGTGTCAGAGGTGCACGAGTGTGGTTCAAAAAATACTTTTAATGGAAGACAGAATACATGTCACTAAGGCTATATTGAACTGGTATTATATAATTATAGTATTATTACGCTGATATAATCATATTATTATAGATAATATATATATATTGTATCATATTAGTTATATATAAGTCTATTTGTAAGTTATATGTATGACTATTTTTGGACGTCATGTTGTCGCCGTCGATAACACATTAATTCATCATTATACATTGGGAATGATGCAACAATAAGACAACGTTTTGCTTCATATGGATCTGTTCAAAAAAAGGACGAAGATGGTCGGAAAAAAGTTATGGTGACAATTTGTTGGGATGCGAAGGGTGTCAAACTAATGAATTTCATAGAAAAAGAAGAAAAAAAACGATTAATGGACGACTACAGTATATATATATATATATATATATATATATAATAATAATAATAATATCATATAATATATATGTATAATAACACCTCATACATACATACATGCATGCACATATGTATGTAATAATAATATGTATAATATATATGTATATACATATATACGCTTACATACGTATATATGTATGTATGTATATATGTATATATATATATATACTTATATGTAATATATCAATACTATGTATATTTCTTACTGTATATGTATACGTAATAATACATGTATATGTATATGTAATATGTATCAGCATGTATATATGTATATATGCTCAACAACATATATGCTAACAACATAATAATAACAATAACCAACATATACGCTTGCTCGTAAGACCAAAAGGATTAGTGCGCCAAGGGGTCGATCCAAGATGAGCGAAGGTTGCGTATTGACTGCTTTCATGAAACGTAGATGAGTTAAGAAGAATCAAGAAAAGCGATCTATTGCTTTATAGAAGGTATAAGAACGGGAGAGGATTGTGTGCCTGTTTAGCTCACTGGCGCGGAATGCACGATGCCCATACGATCGGGCATTGAGGTAGGCATACAGTTCTGTATGATTCTTCTTGAACATTTCGTTTTATATTTGCTGTGAACTTGCCTCTAGTTCGATTTCAACTTGGATACGCAACTCCTAATCCCAAATGATCTCAGTCATGCTATTCTGCGAGGACAAATATAGGGATCGTACAGGCCAAGAAGGTAATAAAGTGCGGAGACAGTCTTGTGACATCCTTATCTCGGGATCCAAGCATGTCTCTTTTTGAAAATGGCTCCTGGAGCCATTGCATGAGTGGCAATACAATGCGGTGCACGGGATGTCATGGACATACCGCTGGGCTGTCATGGTGCATGGATCAATACTAGGTGACCATGTATTGTGCAACTGGCCTTATCACACCAGTGTTAGGAGGTGGTGTGTCGCTGCTTACAAGGCAGGATTAGGGCATTCACCACGGGTCTCACACGAACACGTAATGTCATCCTGCACTGAATCTGGATTCTCGCTAAAGACGACCTGGTTCCATTCCATTTGCAGTCCAGTTTTCCTCGTGCGCTGCGACCGCTCCAAACTGGGGCGTCGATTGGCGTCAAGGGCAGCACATGTAATGGCGCCGCGATCCCAATTCCTTCAGCCAGGAGCCTTCGTATAGTTCGTGAAGACACAGGGGCCATGTGAGGTGCTACCTGTACACCTGGATGGGTAGCCGATGAACACTGTAGGCTATACGCGTGCATTTCATTACGTTTGATGCTGAATCAGACATAATCATAATTGGTGCTAAATTGACAAGCTTCTCGCCTGGTGATGCCATCAGCTGTCCATACTCGGATGATTCTCCTTTCTCACACTACGACCTGCTCGATTTTGTACTTCCGAAACGGCGTAATGGCTGTTACCTCAGCTCTTCCTTAATAAACGATTCAGCACACTCAAACAAGCTTTGGTTCCAGTTTTATACTCCACGGAGAACAGGTGACGTCCTCTACCAGCTATATGTAATGCGCAATCACGTGCACATTTCTAATCATTTGCATATCTCCCCGAGCATGTATCTTCAGGCCAAATCGTTATAATCCCGCAATTATTTCTTGTCTGCGTAAAGTTATTTCATGATTATATATACATGATTATTTTCAACCATATTTGTAATCTGTGATTATCAGAGGTATTTTATCTTTTCTAGACTCACTTTTTTTTATCATTTATTTAAACAAATTGTTTCGAAATCTAGCCTGAAATATTTAAAGAAAACTGAGGGAGACAATCAACAATGGCTTGTTATTAATCCAACTATACAAACTTTTATTGCTAGAATAGTATTCAGAGACAACTGGATGTTGAAAAAGTGCAGATAAGTATATTATATTTCTTTTCAGCAGACCATTTGATTAAAAATCTCTCAAAGTTTTGCTCTTATCTAAGAAGAACACGAATAAATGTCTATTTTCCTCCTTCTTTCGGATCTTTAAATTCTGACTCAAGTATTTGATAGAAATAGAGAGCTAATTTTTACTCTTGAGCGGGTTTTGAGCCATTTGTAAGTAAGCAAAAAGTAAACAGAGCCATCAGTGACAAAACTCTTTTTATTGGATATCCAGACGAGCTTCTACCTGCAGTGAAGAATGGCTGTGCTGATGTGGTTTTCTGACGCCCTAAAATACTTGAAAAATGATCAAGAACAAAAATAAAATAGCCATTTATATAAAATTTGTTACTCTGCAATAATTTAATAGGAAATATTAAAATATAGTAGAAACATTTAAAATGGGAAAGTAATAAACTAAAAAAAAGCTCTAATATTTGATATTATTTAACAAAATTTTAGACAGTGAAGAACAGTTACTTAGAAAAAGTTATTTTAAAAATTATTAATGTACTGCTATCAAGGAATGGATACGCTTCATACATCAATTTTCATCCAGTTTGGGAAAATTGATAACACAGCTAACAGCTCAAAGGAAACTAAATTTTGATGTTAATTTACATATTCGATTGGGCTCTAAAAGAATTTTGTCAGACGAAATCTAATTTTTCCAGAATTAAGAAGGAATTACTTAACTAGTTGCAATATTTCAAATTTCATTCGAATTCAATAGAGTATAGGAGGGTAGTTCAAAATGTACCTGTATTAAGAATGAGAAATTAACAGTGAACGTATTTTATGGCTCAAAAAGCAAATCTGTAAGTAGCGCCACAAACATTCGAAGCTGTAGCGTAGAGAATAAAAGGAAGTAAAAAGTAGTTGACACGGGTAGAAAACAGAGAAGGATCTTTCGTATCAAAAGGGGCGTTTCACCAATGTTTACCAAAGACAGTAACCATAGGAAGAAAAAAGATCACTGGGATCTTGATCATAATTCCTGTGCTTGTCTAAAGAAATGAAAAAATAGGTAACCGACAATGTAATTACATTGTCAGTGATATTTTTCTTCTACTTTTTTCTGCGAAGTGATTAAATAGGGGCGAGATTTTTGCATACAAACATGTCTCCAAAGCTTTATATACTGACTTCTAGTGAAGACAGATTCCTCAAAGCAAACCATTGTTTTGTATTGCTTCATTTCCGATGCATAGCTGAATCCAGGTCCTTATCGACAACGACATTAACGGCGAGTAGCACATCAAGTTTTATTTGGCTGCAAATGTCTACCCAATTAACACATAACCTATGAAGCAATGTTGATTTTTTGGCACCATACAAAAGATGAGAGCATCACAGTGATAAACACAACTTATTTAGCAATATCATCTGTCGTGTAAGTCGTTTAGTTGTTGTGCTAGAGATATTCGAAAAGAATCGTTAAGCGCCAATATTAGATTGACTTGGAAGCAACCGATTAAAACATTCACCGTAATCCTCTTGACAAATTATCTCTTAGTTACTTTTTAGCTTGAACATTTATTACTTTGTGTTTTATTTATATCAAATTAAAATATTCTTATAATTTCAGGATATACAAATCGCTTGTAGTATGTTTTCTTGTTACGAAGGCATCTTGATTAAAATTATCTATGATTAAGAGATTATGAGCAATTATATGGACGCTTTTAATGATGCAAAATTAACATTGAGAGAACTGAGAGAGAACCGATAAATTTGTTCGAATTTCCTAAGCTATTAACCATATTAGTTTGTAATTGGGTTTAGGGTTGTAAAAGATACGCATAAGAACTAAATATTTACTATGCAGTGGACAACTAGATAATGCTCCCTTTATATACCAAATTCGTGTAACAACGTCACATCATTTTGCATTTGTTTTCATAATTATGAGTAATTATGCCAGATGTGCTTGGTTATTTTTTTATATGTGTTTCTGCTTGGAATATTGGAACATTCTGTGTCTAGTTATAGTAGTGTAATTATATTTTCATGTCTGAAATTGGTCAGCCGCAGACAATCTTTTCCGGTGGTTCTTTTGAAATAAAATCTTTAATTCATGAATTGAAGCTCGATAGTGAATATAGCACTTCTAGAAAAGATGGAATCAATCTTTTGCTGTAAATAGTATGATTTCCATGAGAATATTACTAATTACTTCAAGAATAAGAAACAAAATGCTTTAGCCATACGCTTTAAAAAGCCGTTTTAAGTCTCCCGGATGGTGTCCATGAATTTCGCACGTTAATCGCTCGTAGAGTTAAATCGTCTCTGTTCAGAACATTGAAGCTCGCATCTCCCGTAATGTCTCAAATGTGCTTTTATGGGAGAAGATCAGGCCACCAGCTGGCCAAAGGTAGTAGGGAAGCTGAAGACGAATTCATAGCGACATTTCCGTGTGCAGCCGTACGTCCTACCAGTGTCCTGCAAAAGGAATGTACCACAACCGGTTGTATATGTCGTCTACGCATACTCTGTGCTCTTAGTGTGCCAGAAATGACTACTAGGGTTCGTTATTAAGGAACCAGCACGTTCAGACCATATACGCCCTGTTGTGGCCTGGCTGGCGTCATGAGTAAAGATCAGGATCCTACAGCTGCTCTGGATGTAGGCACGTCTGCGGTTGTCGTCAGGAACACAGTAGAAAATGACTAGTCACAAAGACTAACGTCCACATCCATTGCAGTTCCAAGTTCATCGAGCTCGACATCACTGCAATCGGGCTTGACGATGTACAGTATGAGAGGTGAAGCACGATCAGAGCGAGGTTAGTCTCCGGCTTTCTCTTATCGCCTGCGAGGGTCACTTCTTCTGGGTACATGCGTACGAAGCCCACGGTGAAGTTGATAACGACAAATCTGGATGCTGTGACAGCAGCTCTGAAAATTTCTCTGTCTTCCCATCTGTTGTGGCCATCGGTCAACTAGCTGCGTTTTGACGCTGATATCTGCTGTTATTGATCCACTTGCTAACATCGTTCAATCGCCGCATCGCTTCGACCCAGATGTCTTGAGCGATTGTTCGTGTCGTCCAACCAACCTTTTATTCCGATAGCCAACCAGCTCAAACTCTGACATCTACATGTAAGGGCACAAATCCTTCGGTGAGGCTTCCGTTACTGCCGCAACGTAAGATATCCTGAGTCGAAATGCAACCAGAAATTTTAACTTTCGATTGAAATCGCTCCTTATATAACCTGCTGAATGCGCCAATTCTGATGGCGCAAAGAAACTATTTCTACAATTGTGGACAGCCAAAAGTTTAATCATTTGCATATTTTTCAAAGTTTAATCATTTTGCTTTATATACAATTTCATTCCACACGGGCAATCACTTTCTAGGCGCGTTCGATTTTTTGTTGAGAAGTGTATTCGTTATCTTTTCTTGCATACATATAAAACAAGAAGTGGAGTAGGAACTCTCCGGGAATACAGATGTATTGGTCTTTTCGCACAATTCGAGATTATAGGCAAAATTATATATAATGTAAAGAAACTAATCATATTTAACCGAATGTAATTTACCCTGCATCATTATATTATACCTTTACACAAATTCAAATGAGTGGTATGGTCACTTAATAATACGGAGTATGACTGACTATTAGCTAACGAGAGCGATGACAATTAAACATTTATGTTGATGTCATTCATATTTACGCATTATCATCTTCCCAATATAACCCCAACTCTATCCCGTAAACGCTCCATGAGATCGTCCATTCTTGAAACAGTGTTGAAATCTTCAGCCTCAGCCGCTCAGACGGTGCAGGTGCTTCTGTTCTCAGTTCAGTTGGACTAAATCCTATTTCCTTTTAATACAGATTACACTCTTAGGAAACCGATAAGAGTCGCATGGGGCATAATCGCCGAACAAGACGAATGGTCTCTCACTAGGAGTGCTGCATCTAGACTAGAAACCTCTTTGATAAACAATTTAGAATGCCCCGGCGCATTGGTTTGGCGTAAAAATTTGCCGCATGTAATCTTTGACAGTTTTCCTAGAATTTCAACAAACGATCGAAGAATACTTTCACCGGGATGGTCAGTCTGAAACAGACTACCGATTCTTTCCAATATTTGTCATCCGATTTTGACGTGGGAGGGCAACACAGGGACGAATCACTCTCAGCATCTTCTTCTGCCATATCTAGAAACTACTAAACCAGTGAAAAACACTTGATGTAATAAGACATTATGGCCATCACTCTTTCAAAATCATAGAAGTTTGAGTAGAGGTTTTTCCGAGGCTTCACGTAAATTTCACAATTCGCTGCTCGAAAAAAGAATGCATTTTCATTTCCAGAGAAACAAAAATAATTATCCTAAGGCGAACGAAACTATCGGAGAAAACAGGTTTGCTTACAGAAACGAGAGGCACTGCTTTCTGAAAGAGAAGGGTTCATGCTAAATGGTCGCTGGTTGCATCTCTTTATCACGTCCTGTTTAATGCTCGCGTGTGACGAAATTGACCATGTGGGCGTCACCTTAGAAGGGAACCGTAACGTCAACTAGTTGTTGACAGTTATAACTTAAATTAACGAAGTTCGATAAGCATACAGTGACATGACGCTTTATCCTCTGAACATAATATCGAAATCGCGAATCTCACACTTTACTCTCTCTGTTCTTTTTATCATTTGTAGAATGTTTTTTATAACATTGCAGGTTAAGCAATAACCAATAATGCTCGTGTATGCTGCAACTCAGAGCGATTACACATCACAAGAATACCTGGTGTCCAGAAATTACGTTGTTCTTGTCTGACAAGTCATAGTTGGTAACGCCCTTCCTTTAAAAAATCGTTAATGACAATTTCGCTAACGTTTCACTCTTGACAGATAAAAATAGAACTGGCTATTGACTTCAAGTTTTGGTTTGTTGAGATGCATATGCATGTAGATCAGCAAGCTGAACGGTGACTTAACTTTGTCCATTAAACAAATACTGGCCAGTAAAATTCCATCGCGATTTAAATCGGACGCAGGTTGCGCCGTGTGCAGAGACAAGCCAAAGCCGTGCTCGCTTCCTAAAAATCGGCCTTCTGCATACAAAAAAAAGATTTCAAAATTTTTAGAGCTGATAGTTTTTGATCACCGTCGTTATGTTTGTTGGTAATGAGGAAAGCAGCTGAGCAATCTTGAATTACAGACTGAGCTAATGAGAAAATAATAGTTCAAATAAAAAAAAGATAAATTGAAAGATATTCAGTTAAATTTATTTTTAGCGTGCTTTATGCTTATTTTTCAATTGGGAGAATTTAATTATCAAAACAAGGTGCATTATAATATTCTTCTGGATAGCAAAAAAGCTTTTAAGAATTGTAGTTGTGCTCTTCAAGTATTCTTTAGTTTTGAAAAACATAAGTGATTTCAGGAAGGAATTTCTGTTCTTTTGGATGAAATGTTCTTTACCTTTTCTTTGTTCATTTTAAAAGACTGTCTATTAACTTGATTTTGGAGATATTATTCTTTAGATTCTCCAAACCGAAATTGCAAATTGAATGCATTTGATCAGGTAATCTGTTTCAAAAAAAAAAAGAATGAGATGGTCAGAAAAGTTAGATCAATGATTCTTTTAATGATATGAAGTGCAGTTTTAGTTGTTAATTTCTTAACAAAGCCCAGTTGTCAATAACCATTATATATTGTCCGAGAGAATGTTTTCTGTCCACTGAGGTACTTTTTTCAACTCCTAAGGCTGTCAGTCAGTGACCTGAAGTTGAAGGACGATCTGAACTGAACTGACAAACGCTGATCGTGAAGGAATTTCATGCCTGGTCGGTTACGATTACTTATTTCTGTCATGAAAGACAAAAATAAATGTAACGGTGTGGTATTCTCTCTTTATGATCATCGGTGTTAACACAGAAGTAGTCTAGGAGGAAAATCTTTTTTTTTTTTTAAATTTGTTGAGGAATAATTTTAACTGTATTTACCGAAGGTTTCTTCTTCCTCATTACAGCAATTGGATGTCATATCACTTTACTGATGCACTGAGTGCCGTTTTGGATGAGTTTCCATATGCTATGCGACGTCGTCTTTAGTTGAGATGGAACAGTCTATTTGGATCACGTGTGCCAGTAACACATTAATTGTGATTTATGAGTGTGACTTCACACAAAGAGCAAGTTTACAATAGGGTATATGCAATAGGTACATCTTGATGTACTGCTATCTGGAGTTCAAATCTGATTCACCTCTTTAATAAGTTTTTTCGACACTCGGGTAATGTTTTTCACCCCTATGAGCAGTTCAGTTTACTGGGATGACGGACTTAAAGATCAAATTTCTCTTTTGTCTAGTCAAAACCCTTTATCGATGCAGTGTTTTCAGCTACTTATAACGCAAGCTGAATAGAATTCTACCGGTACAGTTTATGAAGCCTTTAATTGCGTTGTTTTTGTTTAAAAAGTCACCCTTACTTTATTACAACTTATTTTTTCTTCATCCAGATTAAAACCACACCATGTAAGTTGTTCAGTCGTCGTACCGGTAGTGATTTTTATTAGTCCTTCTAAATGTCATCTTATACAGTTATGTAAGATTTATGAACTAATATGTACAATTAATGAATGTACAAGATCATTATAAATAGATGAATATTAATAGGATTGATGAGCAATTATTTTAGCTCTTACACATATTGGGAAACGTGCACATTTCAATTTAATATCAGCTTAACATTATATAATTAATTAATATGTATTATTAAATAATTCTACCTATTAACAAACATTTTGGAGATACGTAA
>BMAW01036535.1:396915-410097 GCA_019974015.1 Nephila pilipes
CAATGTTTTATCAGAACACGAAACTCGGTTTTTTCCATTTTTTAAACAAACTACAAAACGGATTTTAATTCCAACCTCGATAACTCAGCTGTTTCTGGTCCGATCGACTTAAAATTTTATTACGTTTCAAGCAATGGTTATAATTTAGAAAGACCTGGTTACTGAGGTTTACTACGAGCGCCATCTCTGTTGTCTCGGGAGTTATTGGATTGATGTTATAAATCATAAAGAAGATTCTTTTCAACCATATTTGTAATCATTGAATTATCAGTAGGTATTTTATCTTTCTAGACTCACTTTTTTCTATTTATTTCAAACAAATTGTTTCGAAATCTAGCCTGAAATATTTAAAGAAAACTGAGGAGGCAACAACTAATGGCTTGTTATTAATCCAACTATACAAACTTTTATTGCTAAGATAGTATTCAGAGACAACTGGATGTTGAAAAAGTGCAGATAAGTATAATTATATTTCTTTTCCAGACCATTTGATTAAAAATGTCTCTCTCTAAAGAAGTTTTACCTTATCGAAGAACACGAATAAATGTCTATTTTCCTCCTTCTTTCGGATCTTTAAATTCTGACTCAAGTATTTGATAGAAATGGGAGCTATCTGAACAACTTTACTCTTGGCGGGTTTTGAGCCATTTGTAAGTGGCAAAAGTAAACAGAGCCATCAGTGACAAAACTCTTTATTGGATATCCAGACGAGCTTTCTACCCGAGTGAAGAATGGCTGTTGTCTGATGGGTTTTTTTTTCTACCGGACCCCTAAAATACTTGAAAAATGATCAGAACAAAAATAAAATGAGCGCATTTATATAAAATTTGTTACTCTGCAATAATTTAATAGGAAATATTAAAATAGTGTGGGAAACATTTAAAAATGGGAAAGTAATAAACTAAAAAAAAGCTCTAATATTTGATATTATTTAACAAAATTTTAGACAGTGAAGAACAGTTACTTAGAAAAAGATTTATTTTAAAAATTACTGTAATGTACTGCTATCAAAGGAATGGATACGCTTCATAACTTTCTCAATTTTCATCCAGTTTGGGCAAAATTGATAACACAGCTAACAGCTCAAAGGAAACTAAATTTTGATGTTAATTTACATATTCGATTGGGCTCTAAAAAAGAATTTTGTCACGACGAAATCTAATTTTTCCAGAATTAAGAAGGGAATTACTTAACTAGGCAATATTTCAAATTTCATTCGAATTCAATAGAGTATAGGAGGGTAGTTCAAAATGTACCTGTATTAAGAATGAGAAATTAACGAGTGAACGTATTTTATGGCTCAAAAGCAAAATCTGGCTAAGTAGCGCCACAAACATTCGTAGCTGTGACGTAGACAGAATAAAAAAGGAAGTAAAAAGTAGTTGACACACAAGGAGGGTAGAAAACAGAGAAGGATCTTTACGGTATCCAAAAGGGGCGTTTCACCAATGTTTACCAAAGACAGTAAATCCCATAGGAAAGAAAAAGATCACTAGGGGATCTTGAAGTCATAATTCCTGTGCTTGCCTAAAGAAATGAAAAATAGGTAACCGACAATTGTAATTACATTGTCCAGTGATATTTTTCTTCTACTTTTTCTGCGAAGTGATTAAATAGGGGCGAGATTTTGCATACCAAACAATTGTCTCCAAAGCTTTATAACTGACTTCTGTGGAGCAGATTCCTCAGAAGCAAACCATTGTTTCTGTTATTGCTTCATTTCCGATGCATAATGGTGAATCCAGGTCTCATCGACAACGACAATTCGGCGCAGTAGCAATCAAGTTTTTATTTGGCTGCAAATGTCTACCCAATTAACACTAACCTATGAAGCAATGTTGTTTTGGCACCATACAAAAGATGAGAGCACACAGTGATAACACCAACTGGATTTAGCAATATCATCTGTCGTGTAAGTCGTTTAGTTGTTATTAGCTGTAGAGATATTCGAAAAGAATCGTTAAGCGCCAATTTATTAGATTGACTTGAAGCAACCGATTAAAACATTCACCTGTAATCTCTTGACAAATTATCTCTTAGTTACTTTTTAAGTTAAAACTTTATTACTTTTGTGTTTTATTTATATCAAATTAAAATATTCTTATAATTTCGGATAACAAATCGCTTGTAGTATGTTTCTTATTTACGAACTATGCGTGATTAAATTATCTATGATTAAGAGTTATGAGCAATTATATGGACCTTTTTTAATGATGCAAAATTAACATTGAGAGAACTGAGAGAGAACCGATAAATATTTTTCGAATATTTCCTAAGCTATTAACGCCAATTAGTTTAAATTTGGGTTTAGGGTATTAAAAGATACGCATAAGAACTAAATATTTACTATGCAGTGGACAACCGAATAATGCTCTCCCTTTATAACGCAAATTCGTGTAACAACGTCACATCATTTTGCATTTGTTTCATAATTATGGTAATTATGCCAGATGTGCTTGGTTATTTTTATATGTGTTTGCTTGGAATATTGGAACATTCTGTGTGCTAGTTATAGTAGTGTAATTATATTTTCATGTCTGAAATTGGTCATACAGCAATCTTTTTCCGGTGGTTCTTTTGAAATATAAATCTTTAATTCATTGAATTGAAGCTCGATAGTAACCATAGCACTTCTAGATAAAGATGGAATCAATCTTCTTTGCTGTAAATATGATTTCATGAGAGATAATACTAAATTACTCAAGAATAAGAAACAAAATGCTTTAGCTTTTACACTTTAAAAGCCGTTTCAAGCTCCCGGATGGTGTCCAGCGGAATTTCGCACTTAATTGTCTCCAGATGTAGGGCTAAATCGTCAACATTCCGAGACAGTTGCAATCGCCTTCCCGTAATGTCTCAAATGTGCTTTATGGGAGAAAGATCAGGCCACCTAGCTGGCCAAGGCAGTGTAGGGTGGTAAGCTTGAAGACGATTCATAGCGACACATGCCGTGTGCAGCCGTACGTCCTGGGTGTCGCAAAAGGAATGGTAACACAACCGGTTGTATAATGTCGTCTACGTACCTCTGTGCTCTTAGTGTGCCAGAAATGACTACTAAAGGGGTTCGGTTATTAAAGGAGACAGCACTTCAGACCATAACGCCCTGTTGTGGGCCTGTGTGGCGTTCAATAGTAAGATCAGGATACCCACGCTGCCCTGGATGTTTCTAGGCACGTCTGCGGTTGTCGTCAGGACACAGTAGAAAAAGTGACTCGTCACTAAAGACTACACGTCCACATCCATTGCAGTTCCAAGTTCATCGAGCTCGACATACTGCAATCGGGCTTGACGATGTACATATATGAGAGGTAAGCGGCGTAACGATCAGAGCGAGGTTAGTTCCGCTCTCTTAATCGCCTGCCGAGGGTCATTTTGGGTACATGCGTGCAGGCCACACGGTGAATAGTTGATAACGACAAATCCGATGCTGTGACAGCAGCTCTGAAAATTTCTCTGTCTTCCCATTCTGTTGTGGTCATCGGTCAACAGCTGCCGTTTTGACGCTGATATCTGCTGTTATTGATCCACTCTTGCCAATATCGTCTAATCGCCGCATCGCTTCGACCCAGATGTTGAGCGATTGTTCGATTCGTCCAACCAACCTTTTTTATTCCGATAGCCCAACCGCTTTCAAACTCTGACATCTACATGTAATGGGCACAAATCCTTCGGTGAGGCTTCGTTACTGCCGACGTAAGATATCCTGAGTCGAAATGCAACCGAAATTTTAACTTTCCGATTGAGAATCGCTCCTTATATAAACCTGCTGAATGCGCAATTCTGATGCGCTAAAGAACCCGCTATTCATTAATTGGACACCAAAGTTTAATCATTTGCATATTTTCAAAGTTTAATCATTTGCTTTATATATTTCATTCCAATCGGGCAACACTTTCTAGGCGCGTCGATTTTTTTTTTGTTGGAGAGTGTATTTCGTTATCTTTCTTGGCATACATATAAAGCCAAGAATGGAGTAGGAGCTCTCCGGGAATACAGATGTATTCGGTCTTTTCGCAAATTCGACATTATAAGGCAAAATTATATATAATGTAAAAGAAACTATCGATATTTAACTGAATGTAATTTACCCTTGCATCAATATATTATACCTTTACACAAATTCAAATGAGTGGTTGGTCACTTTAATAATACGAGATATGACTATTAAGTAACAAGAGTGACAATGTAAAACATTTTATGTTGATGTCATTCATATTTACTTATTATCATCTTCAATATATACCCCAACTCTATCCCTACAACGCTCCATGCGAATCGTCCATTCTTTGAAACAGTGCTGGAAATCTTCTTCGCTCAGCCGCTTCAGGACGGTAGGTGCTTTCTGTTTCATAGCTTCATTGGACTAAAATCTATTTCCTTTTAATACAGATTACACCTTAGGAAACCGACAGAAGTCGCATGGGGCATAATCCGCCGAATAAGACAGATGGTCTCTCACTAGGATGCTGCACTAGACTAGAAACCTCTTGATAAACAATTTAGAATGCCCCGGCGCATTGGTTTGGCGTAAAAATTTGCCGCACGTAATCTTTGACAGTTTCTACAATTTCAACAAACGATCGAATACTTCACCGATAGTCAGTCTGAAACAGATTACCGATTCTTTCAATATTGTCATCCGATTTTGACGTGGGAGGGCAACACGGGCGAGAATCACCTTCAGCATCTTCTCGGCCATCTAGAAACCACTTAAACCAGTCAAAAACACTTGCACGTAATAAACATTCATGGCCATACACTTCTTTCAAAAAATCATAAGTTTGAGTAGAGGTTTTTCCGAGCTTCACGTGAAATTTCACAATTCGCTGCTCGAAAAAGTGCATTTTTTTTTCATTTTTCCAGAGAAACAAAAATAATTATAAGGCGAACGGAAACTACGGGAAAACAGGTTTGCTTACAGAAACGAGAGGCACTGCTTTCGAAAGAGAAGGGTTCATGCTAAATAGTTGTCGGTCGCTGGCGTTTGGCGCATGCGTACTTCTTATATTTCAGCGTCACTCTCGTTATTTAATAGCCTAACCTTGCATTGTGTGACTTGAAAATTGAACCACAGGCAATGCTGGTAGCGTTGCACCTTTCAGAGGATTACACACACAAAAGAATAAAACCGTCCAGAAAAACAGTAATTAGTATAGTTGACAATTAATATAACCTTAAAAATGTTAAAGGAATCGCTAAGTTAACAAAAAATAGATATAGCAATATTACTAAAGTTTTTAAGGTTACGCCAGATGCATAGCATTATGAAGCAGCTCCTGTAACAAAACTTTAACTATTTCCATTGTAAAATACGGCAGTAAAATTCTTCTCGCGACTTTAAATCTCTCTCTCTGTTTCTCTCGCTGGATCAATTATTGTTATAAAGAAAATGTTGTTCGTTTTATAAAAACAATTGCACACATGTTAGGAGGGAGGCTCAAAAAATTCCGTGTTGGGAATGAAAATAGGTAACTCACTGCAGTCACTGGTGTCCAGTTATCGTTGTCTCTTTTTCTAAGTCCATGTTTAGTACGCCCTTCGCGTTTCAAAAATCGTTGCTACAATTTTTCCTACCGTTTTCGCTTCCTTTGGAGCAGATAATTACTGGAAGCAACCCGTAGCTTTGATTTTTGCGTTTTTTTGGTGCTTGTTAATGAATCCAAGCTTAAGCGACGGTGACAACTGGACACAAAATTAGGATGATTACTCGACGCGGCTTCAATCAAAAGTAACCTATGAATTGATATCAAATTTGTTTTACCGTCTTTTAACTGGCTGTGGCTCACAATCGTAAAAACCAAATTGGCATAATAACGGGTCCAAAACCAAATTGGCCAATAAATTGGCTATCGGTCTTAAATACCGATTAAAAAGCCGCCCTCGTATTAAAAAATATTCTGCAAATAAATAAAAAAAGATTTTCCCCAAAATTTTTAGAGCTGATAGTTTTTGATCACCGTCGTTATGTTTGTCTGGTAATGAGAAACAGCTGGCAATCTTGAATTACAGAATGAGCTAAATTTGAGAAAATAAAGGTTCACAGGCAAAAAAAAGATAAATGAAAGATATTCAGTTAAACTTATTTTAGCGGCTTTATCTATTTTTCAATTGGGAAAATTTAATTATCAAAACCAAAGGGCGATTATAATATTCTTCTGGATAGCAAAAAAGTTTTAAGAATTGTAGGTGTTGTGCTCTTGCAAGTATTCTTTGCAGTTTTGAAAACATAAGTGCGATTTCAGGAAGGGAATTTCTGTTCTTTTGGATGAAATGTTCTTACCTTTTCTTGTTCATTTTTAAAGGACTGTTCATTAACTTGATCTTTGAGACACTTATTCTTTAGATTCTCCAAACCGAAATTGCAAATTGAATGCATTTAACATCAGGTGAATCTGTTTCAAAAAAAGAATGAAGATGGTCAGAAAAGTTAGATCAATGATTCTTTTAATGATATGAAGTGCGTTTAGTTGTTATATTTCTTAACAAAGCCGTTAATGTTCAATAAATTCATATATTAGTCCGAGAGATGTTTTCTGTCCACTTGAGTTATCTTTTTTTCACCCTAAGGCTGTCAGTCGGTTGACCTAGTTGACAGGGACGATTCGAACTTCGAACCCTAGACAACTGATCAGAAAAGGAATTTCATGCCTGGTCGGTTACCGATTACTTATTCCTGTCGCTGAAAAGACAAAAATAAATGTAATTATGTGAGTATTCTCTCTTTAGTATCATCGTGTTAATACGAAGTAGTCTAGGAGGAAAATCTTTTTTTTTAAATTTGTTGAGGTAATTTCTAACTGTATTTACCGAAGGTTTCTTTTCCATCATTACAGCAATTGATGCATATCACTTTACTGATGCACTGAGTGCCGTTTTGGATGATTTCCATCCATATCATGCGCAGTCGTCTTTAGTTGAGATGGCAGGTCTATTTGACACGTGTGCCAGTAAATCATTAATTGTGATTTATGAGTGGGTGACTTCACACAAAGGCAAGTTTACAATAGGGATATATGCAATAGGTACATCTTGGATGTACTGCTATCTGGAGTTCAAATCCTGATTCACCTATTATTTGGAAGTCATTTTTTCGACACTTTATCGGGTAATGTTTTTCACCCCTTGGCGAAGAGTTCGGTTTACTTGGGATGACGGGACAAGATCAAATTTCTCATCTTTTTGTCTAGTCAAAACCTTTATCGATGCGTGCTTTTCAGTACCTTTAACAACCAAGCTGAATAGGAATTCCCTACCGGTACAGTTATGAAGCTCTTTAATTCCGGTTGTTTTTTAAGGAAAGTCACCACTTACTTTTATTACAAACTTATTTTTCTTCATCAGGATTAAAACCACACCATGTAAGTTGTTTCAGTCGTCGTATCGGTAGTTGATTTTTATTAGTCCTTCTAAATGTCATCTTATACAGTTATGTAAGATGTATGAACTAATATGTACAAATTAATGAATGTACACAGATCATTATAAATAATGAATTTGAACTATGTTGATTGATGAGCAATTATTTTACTTTGCACATATTGGGAAACTGCAACATTCCAATTTAATATCAGCTTAACATTATATAATTAATTTAATATGTATTATTAAATAATTCTACCCTATTAACAAACATTTTGGGAGATTGAGTAAGTGAAGTTCGGGGTTTATGATGCAAAAGCTAAATTTGTCAATGCTGTTCCAATTCATATGTATCTGTAATTTAAACATGAGAAAAATGTGAAGAAAATTTCGTCGACAAGAAAAAGAATCGAAAATAGAAAAAGATCACTATGGTATCCAGAGGGCATATCACCAGTATTTATCAAAAATAGTAAATCCCAGGGGAAAGAAAAATATCTCTAGAGTACCTCGGGTTTTCATGATGATTGTACTCACCTGAAGAAGGTAGCCACTGAGGAACCATTTCGCAGAAGTCTCCCATTTTAGAGTGCCTCAACTTATACTAGCCTAATGCCAATGCTTTTTGATGCCATGTGGACGATTTATTTATTTTGTTCCTGTAAATGGTCATGCCATTTTTATCAACATTTGATTTTCCTTCCGTTTCGAATTATTATTTTATTTCATCTTATTTGCAATTCATCCCTCTGCTTGCTTGCGTACACACTTATTTTTTCACCTTGGTCTGAATTTCTAAAGAGGAAAAAGCAGAATCTGTTTTCATAAGGAAGAAAAAAACAATTTTGAATTTATATAACACTATTAACTAAAGAAAACACCAACACTTAATATATTTTTTCAATCTTTCGTGAAGAACTTTTCACACATACACACAAAAACAGAAAACATTTAAAATTAAACTAAAGTATAAATAAAGCTCTAGTTATGCATAAACAAACACGTAAGCATGTGAGAAGTAACTTTTTGCTGAGTTAATCGTCACTTTTCTCTTTCTCCTGTTAAAAGATTTTTCAAAAACTTTGCCAACAACAATATTCGTACACACAAGTATCGCTTACAATAGTACACACAAGTACCTGTTATTGTTATTAAATGGAAATAAATATGTTTAAAGTGTTATTTGAATAATTTCTCCAATTTTTATGATACTTAATAGTAACTTTTTTAACAATTATGTAATAATCTAGCAGAGTTTTTGTCACTAAAAGAAGCTCCAGGTTAACGAGATCTTAAAATACTTCACGTTATGATTTTTTTCCGATTTTCTATTAAAATTCGCTTCCTTGAGGTCGCTTCCTTGATTACAAGTGTGTATTATTTTCGAGAATGTTATAAATAGAACGCTAGAAAATTGAATTTTAAAATTGTAATTAATACGTGCCAAGCCCATGAAGAGTATATATATGTGTGTTTTGTATCATATGTGGAATGGGTATCTGCGTTTGCATTTCTTTTCAAAATGCTGTTTTTAAACCTATCCACACTTTCTTCGAAGTCACTGCTTCCATAATTCTGATATTTTCCACATTATACATTAGGATTGTATTTCTTTTTAATCAACTTCTGGGTTTACATTACTATGATGTTGGATATAAGAACCTCGCCTTGTTGAAGAACCATGACTTATATAAATTATCATTACCGTATGAGAGGTGTGGTGAATATATTAGAGGAGTGAGAGGAATCAGCAATATTGATACAATTATTGCATTGGATGAAATTGATATCCGAGAAGCGTGCGTACCAGACTCTCTGATATCTTTTACTAGAAGTCCATTTGAATCGGATACAGTTAAGTCAAGCCTTCTATTTGAAGTTAAGTAGAATCCTCCATTATTATACACTCATCTCCAAAATTATTCTTACATACCCAAAAATGATATTTATGCCAGAAAGCCATAGATATGTGTCTCACTATCTCCTCGACAAAAAAAAAAAAGGGATCGCTTTAATTGGCACAAAGAGCATCGAAACTGAAGCGAACACCAATGGACTCGTGTTCTTTTTACTCGTGAGTAGAAGTTTAACTAAACACCTGTTTCTAAAAGTTTTTACACATGGAGGGAATCAGAAACGTGAAATCTTATTTCAAACGTTACGGAATTTGACAATTTCGATGGAGGAGGTGCGATGGTATAGAAAGGAATATTGATGGATGGACATAAGCAAGCCTATACGTTTCGAATAGGGAACGGCCAAAGATATCGAGTTGAGATCTTGAAACCTTATGTAAGACATTTAAGAGGTGCATATGGATCTGATTTTTTTTTTATTTGTGGTCGATAATATTTGTACACATCCAATAAAACTCTTGAATCCATTCAGCGTTTCCTGCAGCTAGCAAGATATCCTGATCTAAACTCGATACCACTTCCTTGGAATGCTCAGAAAACCGCATTGCTAAAAGAGCGGAGAGCGGAACAAGCCTCATTCCTATCTAATCTGTGGTGAGCAACAAATGATGTGAGCAAGGGATGAGTGATCACATATCACATTGAATTCATAAGACTTAAATTTTTCTGAATTCTTCTACACAATTTTTTTTCGCCATTTTTAATGTTTCATTCTACAGTTTTAAACCAAACGAAGAGTTCTTCAATTTTCTCCTTTCTATTTATGCGTTAGAATCTTATGTGTCATTTTACACAAATTCGTAAAATGATAGTTTTCAGCCGCTGTGAAATCCATAATTTTATGCATGTAAAGGTAATTTATTTATATTTTTTCCAGTGTATTTGGTTATGGATGCCATTAAGTAACTAGTTCACATTTTAATTGGTTTTGATTTAGCTTATTATAAAAGTGTATAAATTGATTAAAGGTATTTGACTGATCCTAATTATTTTAATATGTTTCTAAATCATTATGACGAAGACAATTTGTCAAAATATCACTTCACGGTATGTAGGAAAAGAGATTCATTTTTATGTATTCTTTTCACATTCTTCTAAGGAGAAAACTCGTTCTGAAAGATTTTAATACAGAAAGAAATTTCGCTGTGTTATTGTGTCCCTAATTTATCTTTCCTTTTCTGCGTTGTTCTTAAAAGAAAAGTTATTATATTTCTTATCAAAATGTTCCAAGAGCATCACGTTATTATATTAAACAAAATAATTAAAACTCGGTCTTAGCACTCACAACAACCCAAAATCGACGCAACAAATGAGCCTCTTACTGGAAAAGATAACCGAAGCGATTTAGTTGGAATGTACATATATAAAAGAATGAAAAAATTCCAAGTTTCATACTTCCGGTTACATCGTAGTAAATGTTTATGACGATCAAAATGACGCTCGGTTATTGCTCCAGCAAAAAGGAAAATAAATATTAAACGATGGAACGTGCCACTATTACTAAAACGATTCTAGTTTCTTTTAAGGGCCATTGTTCCGAAATTAATTACAGTCATTTGTACAAAACGCTCGTCGTGAAAAAGAATTAACTGCCCAATTAAAGGGATTGTTAATTATTTTTATTTTGCAGCCAGCAATTCGAAATCAATTGCTCCTTTTTAAATTATTCTAATTAAAACAATATTTAATATTTTTCTGCTGCACTAACGTTCAAGCAATATTGCTAATTCTATTTTAGAGCTGAGTAAAGAGCTTTTTAACATGAAATATGTTTTATAAATGGATTAAACTCAAAAGCAGATGCACAAGCCATTCCGCTATTGAAAAGAAGGGTTAAACACACATGCAAAGCCATATTAAGTGGGCAGTTAAGTACTTTTATGACAAAATATTTTATGAAATATAGTAAATTCTCTTTAATCCGGCATGTTCAGAGCCCCAGACATGCCACATTATCGAATATCAATTATTAGGCGTAACAAAGATTAATCAATCCAGATAAACTATTTTAATGATTGAAATGTATATTTAATGTTTCTAGGATAAATGCATATTTTATAGTTTCTAGGATGACAAAATATTCTAACACACACACACACACGCACTCTCTCTCTCTCTCTCACACACACACATATATAGTTATATGCTAGAGTATTTCGTCATCCTAGAAACTATAAAATTTAATTCAAACATTGAACAGTAATTTAATTGAATTTTCTTATATTGATAAAAACACATCACAAAAGGAAAATTAACGCAAGAATTAATTAATTAATTATGATTCTTGAACATAAATAAAGAAGGCTAGCTCCTGATGTTTGAATTTAGGACTGATTCTTGATAGGAAATATGTGACCTATACGACTAAGAACAAGAGTACCTAAAATATTACACAAATAATTTCAAAGTTTGGTCATCATTGAGATGGCTTGATCCTAAATACTAAGATAATCAGATAATACATTTTTTAAAAAAGAATTGTTGTTAAGAATTAAGTACCTAAAGAGTCGAAACAAGTTCGTTGCAACGTATTGTATAGAACAATTATTTAAGTTTTAAAAGATTGTTTTCAGAATCTATCTTGTATGAACACAGTTTCGTTGTATACACAGTACCCGCTATTTCTCGGGATGTCGGAATATGAATATTGTATTCATAAACAGATTTCAAAACCATTTATTTCTTATGACGTCTGCAGAATATTTTGAATCTGAGAAGACAGAGAAATGGACACAGGAGTAACCGTGACTAATAATTGACCCGGAAGGGAATTCTTTGCTGTCAAAGGGGCTTTTAAAAGACCATCCGAACAAGTTTTTTCCGAATCCGAAAGATAAGGAATTCGAACCTACACCCATTACCCAAAGCCACCCGCCTCCCCCACCCCCCGCGGGGGGGGGGACAAAAAATAGAAAAATAACTAATGCTTAAGTGGTGATTCAGAACTTGAATACTAAATGGCAGCACAGTCCAGAGCTACTGGTTGCATATACCCCTGATGCAAACTTGCCTCTGCGTGACGTCAATAAAAAACTATCAAAACGACATTCAATACAACAGGGAAGTGATGTATATTAATTTCAGTAAGGGTTGAAAAAACCCTTCTCGAAATATATTTCAACCCCACATTATTCCTTAAAATCACGAAGGTATTGGAGAGTGAGCTGCGGCTGCAGGAAAACGAACAGAAATAAAAGCACTTATCAACCGATCCGACTAGGGAATAATCTTTTGCCCTGATTGTCTAAGAATACCAAGATCGATTACAAATCAGATACAAAATAAGACTCTAATCGATCTTATCATCTCAGATCAACATACTTCCTTCCCTTCACTTCGGGGTGGAAAAATGATCTCCCAAAGAAGCGAAAAATAGAACCTCTGAAAGTTCTTTTCGTCTTTGATCGCACTTAAAAATTTCTCAAAATATAACAATGTTTGAATTTAGTACTTATTCACAAAAAAAATAACAAACTTATTAAAACAACACTTAGAGGATTTCTGGGTTAAAAACAAAAAGAATTTGAATTTTTTTAGTCGTCAAAATATATCCAACATTTTTGGGGTAGTTTGAATAAAGCTGGTGATTTGTGCAAAGGGAAACTAAAATCACGCAAATAAATATTCAACTTTGGCTAAGATTTGGTGTGGAACAAAAACTAATATGGCTCCATTATTTTCTAACCAATTTTAAAAATCAAATTGCGTTATTGATTGACTTTTATTGATCCTACAACTGATGATCACAGGGGCTATTGGCAGAGGACCTCGATCTCGTTCTGACGACTAAAGTTACCCCTCTCCAAGCTTTCATGCCTTCCCAACAGGAGGACTTAGAACCTCCAAATTAACGAGCATTAACTCCGCAACACGAAAGATCTTAAGTAGCATCAGGGCTCAAACCAGC
>BMAW01036542.1:0-11476 GCA_019974015.1 Nephila pilipes
ATGTTGTGGTTGGGGCCTGTATTACTTTAAAGCAGTAGTTTGAATGCATCATCCCGCTTTCTTCGAGATCGTTGTCATCGTTTATTTTTGATGTTGTGGAATGAAGAATCCGTTGGGTGCCAAATCGGGGCTGTACGGCGGATAGGCTTATCCAGTTCAGTCTTTTAAACAAATCGAAATGCGCTGACAGAGTCGATGTGAGAGCTCATTGTCATGATGGTCGTTCGCCTGTTCTTCTGCTTTTTCAGATTTCTCGATGACTTCTGTATGAAGTATGCCATTCAGAGTGTGATCAAGACGTCTAACGCATTTGCCACCGCGACCGTTAATGTAGCCGAGAAGAAGTACGTCATTGTTTCGAATGGCGCTTCTTCCTCGGTACTTTTGTTGGTACGCACCTATCTTGAACCCATACAGTTGGTGCTGTTTTGTTTCGGCTCTTATACGCCAGATCAGTTCGTCACCTGCAGATGTTGCCACGCCTTTGATGTACCAGATAACATTTTCAACATTTCTTGCGCACCAATCGACACGAGCGCTTTTGACGTTGTCGATTAGCCGGATCATACGATAAATTTTTGCTCAATGTTCTTAAATATTTATTGTTCGTCATACTAATGTCCATTTCTATCTCTCACGGTATGTCACGCGTGAATCTTCTTCACACAGCGTGGTGTCATGCTACCCGGCACAACAACAGTTTTTGCGGACGACCTGCACGGGATTCATCCTGGATGGTATCGACCACGATTAAATTCGTTACCAATTTTTACAGGGCCAGTGCTGGATGGCGCTTTATCGCTGTATAAGAATGGGTCATCAAGCACTCTTGTCTTGACAATCCTCGTCTGAGATTATGGCAAAAATAATGAAATGTTCACGATTCGAACTCATTTTTATTGAAGAACTTTCAATTGCTGTCATGTTTCAAATAAACTGTATGATCAAATCGTTTGCTTTAATTTTATGTTTAAAATATAAACTTCAAATTAAAAATCGTCTGCGCGGTCGCTAACAACGCCTGTTGCCAAGGCCAATATAATAACAACCCTCATATAAGCATATATGTATGTATATGTATTATCTCTATATATATCATATATATGTATATATTATATACTGTACTCTCCTCTATGTCATATGCCTCTATATCCATGTATATTCTGTATATCTATATCTATATAATATTGCCTCCTCTCCTCTCTTTCTCTCACTATATCTTCTATATGTCCTGCTATTGTGGTTAAAATAAACACCTTTTAAAAACATGTTTTCTTTGCCAATATGGTGGTTCTGTGGTGGCATCCAAACAGCTTTGATCTACTCCGAATGGATGTCGGTTCAATAGCCTTAGGAATATTATACCATTCTTCCTGAAACATTTGTGAGTTCAGATAACGATGTGGCGGTGGATATAACAAAATTTTCCGTTTATTATGAACCCTGGATTTGGGTATAAACTGGTCTGGTGACTGTGGTGTGGGGAGGACGGAACAAATCCTCCTGTGCTCCGAAAGCCAGTCTGGACAATGTGGCGAGCTGTGGACAGATAGTCTTGACACCATCACCATCGAGGGTGCACCAAAGTATGTACTGTGGGATGAACTTGGTCTTAAAATGTTCACACCGTCTTTGGCAGTCATGTGCCTCATTTACAGTTATCATGGGGCCAGCAGAGATGCAGTATGGCTGCCCCAAAACCATAACAGAACCCCATGTTTCCTGCCAGCAAGCAGTTCTGTGAGCCCACGGGAGTGGCGTTCTCCAGGCAGCTCGGCCAGGGGTGGGCTAATGTGGAAGACTCGTCAGACCATGTCCCTTTCACCCTGAGACCAGGCTTTTATGACTTAAACACCACCTTTTCCTGTTGCGGGCATTGGCATCACTGATGATGGCTCTCAGTGCAGCGACAGAATTCCCCTCCCTTAAACTTTCTTCCCTTCAGTGGTGCAGGCACTCACAGGTTCTGTAACACAGCAGGCTGGCTGGCAGGCACAAAACTTGGGTGCTGTGCGCGTGCAGTGCCCGGCAGGTGTCTATTTAAGTTGCTTTCAACTACTTTCGTCACCGCGCTGGTTTAGCAGATACTCCCTTTTCAATATGCGGAACCAAATCTTCGGAAATACAGTACCTCTTGAAAACCACTAAACACCTCGGCTGTGCCACGGAAGCATCACCATACGTGCTCCAACAATTTGCTGCCCACGTTCAGTCTGTTAACTCTGACTTCAATACAATGACAACCTCACATGGTGCCTCAAACTTAACAACCTGAACTGTTTATTTCATTACAGAAATTATGGGTGGCGTTAGTAGTCATATTTTCCACCTACATGCTAAATAAATCTCAATCTCTTTCAACATGCACAGGGTGTTTCCATATTTTTATTCACCCCCTGTGTATGTATGCCTATATCTATGCTCTCTTCACCTCTGCTATATCTTCTCTTCTCTTCTCCTCTCTCTGTCATGTGACCAGTGACATTATTGACAGTGACGCCTTGTAGGCAAAGCAATAAATTTATCAACAAAAGACATAAAAGTAAGTGGATCAACAAAAACACATTGTTAATTAAGTAAAAGATGAAATTGAATCAAATTTGAGAATGAGATAAAATTGGATCTCAATTTCAAAACTAAGAGATGAATAAAGATGAATCCAATTTTAAACTAAGAGATGAATAAGAGTGGTCAGATTTAAGTAAGAGATGGTCAAAAATTTAGATCAAATTTTGAGCAGAATAATTTAAATGCCAACAAAACAAAACATGCATGTTCAGACTGGGGATTCAAGTGGCTGGTTAAACTTCAGTTCATGGTACCAACCTCCCCAAACATCTTGTTGGTAAAATGGATTACTTTCCAAAATTCAGGTATAATTTAAAGAAAGAAACAATAAACAAAATGAAAAATGAAATAGGTTTTATCTAATTACTATATTTTCAAAACAATTGTTTCCACTAAAAATATAGTCTCACTCTAAAATCATTCCAAACACTTTAGCAAAACCATCAAATTGCATCCACACTTAACGTATCCAAATACTGTCCAATTAAAATGATCTGTTTAAAAATCCATTAAACATTATATTAAAAATGATCCAATCAAGTAAGATTTTCTGAAATAATAAAACATTATAACTGAATATCTATCAGTAAAGATTTAAAACTAAAACCGCTATACCTAGACATGCCACCCTTGAAAATAATTCAGAATTTCACAATAGAAGGAAAAATTCAGATCACATACTTGACAAGGGATCATGAACCGTGCAAGAGGTTGGAACTCTTTGTAGTGATAGTCTCTACCAACACACGTGCGCTGTACCAGATAAAAGCAGGAGATTGTCTCTATCTCTGATAAAAGCTCAGTAAGAATATCTATAGAAATCACCAATAAACTATATCTATGCTCATGAAATCATGCTTAATGATCATAATAGAATTTGTATCTCAAAATTATTTAAAACTAATAATATTGAACATAGTAAATATAGTAGACATACAGAAAGTTTCAAAGATTCACAACTGACAACTGGGTAAACTGGCTTATGATTAATACCGTGTGTGTTTATTTGAAACGAAATTATGCAAATATGAATGTCTTGAAAGATACCATTCACTAGTGTATAAAATTACTTTGAATAAGCTACCAATCAAGATTAGAGAAAGCTCTACCACCCAAGATTACTATTGAAATAATAGTAACAACGTAAGCAAAACAATGATCTCTGGATGAAACAACTATATATGAAAATTTCTTTGAATATCAGATATCAATTTGTATAATGATACTTCTGACTTCCATCCTCATGGAATCTGCAACATGCATCAAAAAAACCATCATAAAATTATTTGGTAATATATCTCTTAAAATCTAATGAACTAAGTAAATCTTTACAGTCTCTCACAAATTCCTCTTATTATTGAAATATTTTAATCAATTTGTAACTAATAGTTATACTGATCAAAATTTAATATAATGTTTCTACATGATAAAATAGTCTTTCCCAAAAGGTTCTTAATATCTTAAATCTGAATGCATCTTTTTACCAACATAAGTATTTACAAATGATTACACCTTGATCTGTAACTTGTATCCAATTCGCCCACATGTCTAAGACCATTGTCGCAAATAAAATCAAATAATATTAGGATAAAATTCAATGTCTGATAAATCATATCTGTTACTAAAACTATAGGCACGTCTATATCATACAAATATACGAGCATTAAGTGACTTGATTCATAAAACAGAATAAAGATTAGTTAAAAACTGATAGTAGCGTTACCTTGAGATATGGGCTCCTTTTATCTTAGTATCTCATTTATTGAAAGCATTATATAAGCCTTCTGCAGTCCAATTGTACAGTTAGCATTGTGTTCATTTTTATAATATTTTTACCGCCATTGGTAATAAGCATCACTCGTAACCAATCATATCCTCCTTATCGACCATCGAAGATATCAAACATAGATCCATGAAAATCTGTTGGTGGGCTGGCCTATGACTTAGAAATTCTATACTCATTTCTAGAAGCAGTCCTGTCTCGCTTCTTCTAAGATATTTAATACATTCTGCAAGACTACCATTGAATTATATGTGCTATATCCATCTGTAATAGTTCCCTAAATATACATGTGGGTCTTTGGCATTAGGAGCTTAGAAAACATGAGGGAATTTCTGTATTAATGTAAATCCATTTTTGTGTCATCTAATCTATTAATAATGCTCTCTTCTCCCACTTCTCTCTCCTCTGCTTATATCTGTCTCTTATATCATATCTGCACTATGCTCTATGTAGTGTATGTGCTCTCTGTATGCCTCTATAATATTTTGCATGTATATATCTTTGTAACTTCTCTCTACATCTTATATATCTTCTCTCTTCTCTCCTCCTTCTATGCTCTCTGCTATGTATCCCACCTATACATATATTGGCTCGTGCCTGTTTTTGTTTGGGTTGATCCGTGACAGATCCCGTAATTTTGAACATACCTGAGCTGGCACCTCTCTCCTAATTTTTACACCACGCAAACGAGAGGATTTTGAGCCTCATCAGATACAACCCGGCTGCATGGAGGTCTTGTGGATCATGACTCGGGCCTTGACAAAAGCAGGCCTGCAACCCATGAGCCACTAAGCTACCAAGGTCACTGGATAATACTGGGATTATTGAAAACACCAATACAGAATAATGTTTGATTGATTTGATAATTTTTCGCTCAAGTTATATGATTACTGTAACTCGCTGTTCTCTTAAAGTGTAGAATAGTTGCCATAGACTCAGACTTTGGCTTGATAACGAAATTAGACTGCATTAACAACATTGCCTATTCAGACAGGGAAACGAATTATACCATATCCAATATCCATAGTTTAAAATAATGCATAAATTTAAAAAATTAATAGTATTAATGTCATTTGTTTTAAATAGATCTTAATAGGCTGTTAAGACGCATCACTTCATATCATTCACAAGAACTTGAAATATAGAATCATTAATTCTGTATTTTTTTCTCTGAATCATAATATGTTTCTAGTTATGCAATTGTACACATATAAATCCTCCAGTTATATACAGCGTTTGCGTTTGCCTTTTTTTCATTCTTTTTACTAACAAATATTTTTTTACATTCTTAATTATGGTAATGAATACAATTATCATATACATTCTACTTGGGGAAAATATATTTCCGACCAAAAAACAAAGCAACCGCTTTTTAATGAATAAAGCACTTGACACAAAGTTAACAAAAAAGTAGCAAAATATACTACAAGTCATTTCCTCCTCTACTAAGTGGTCAGGCGAATCTCCTAAATTAATTTTTTTCCTTATCACCATGCGCTTTTAATTAGTTTCAGATTATCTAATATCTATTTATATTATTATAAGAATGAAGTTAAATTGTTGCAGAGAACTAACGGCTGTATGTCGAAAATGTTTTCCTTGAAAATTACTCATTTTTATATTAGAAAAAGTTACCAGCACTCTTTTCTTTCCGATTAACATAATTTTATCTGATTAATCTTCTTAAATTAAGTTTATATTTTTCCAATTATTTTCTTTTATAACTATGGGCGCCATGTTGTGCATTCTGTTAGGGTTAACAGATATTCAATAAGGGAAAACTATCCAAATTACGAATACCTTTCTAGAATTATTTACCGTTTATTTAGGCATCACACTTAAGGACAAAAACAATTTAATGCCAAACAATTAAGGCTTAACATAAAAAAAAGATTCACATACGTCTCGTGGAAGAATACCATTTTTACTTGATAGCTCCTCCGCTTGGACTGCTGGGTATTAGCGTTCTAGTAGTTATCACTCCTCCGGTGGTCACTAGGAGGCGCACTTAAAAGGAAGGCTCTTGCACTTTTTTTTGATATTGCAACTTAAATTTTCTCCGTTTATCCTATTAAATATCCATTTCTGAGCAAGGGTTTGCCGAAGCAATGCAAAAATTTACCAGATTCTTTCTTGGATTAAAGCTGCAAAGTTATGTGCTCGAAAAAATCCAACAACCATCATATTATTCATTTCTTAATTGCGTCATACTTATAAGCAACACGAGGCAATGATAAAATATGAAAGTACACTGTAAACTATTAAAAGTTCTAGATAATATATTGTTCAAATACTAAAATTAAAGAAAACGAAAAAAATTAGATTAGACCATAATCCATTAAGAGCAACGATAATATATTGAGAAACTGTAATTAAAGCTAATGATAAATAACCAAATTTGGCAATAAATTATGAAAGCTATAGGTAATATTCTATTCAAATACTAAAATCAATATAAATGACAATAATTAAAGATGTTAATAAATTATTGTAGTTAAGCTATCTATAACATAATTTTCAGGTATTAAAAATAAAGTAAACGATAAATAATTCAATTATACAATAAATTATTAAAATCGATAATATTCTGTTCAGATACTAAAAGTATATCAAATGCTATGTAATCAAATTATAATATAAATCATTTAAAAAGCCAATAATTTTCTGCGTTAAAATATTAAGAATTAAAACAAGCAGTTAACTAATATACGAAACATATATTAAGGGAAATGTAACTATTATATTAATCAAGAAGAAAACAAAATAAAAACAAAAGAAATTACAATGCGTTTCGAAGAATATTTTTTCACCAAAGGAACTCCTCTTTGCAACGCATTAAAATGTGTTTTCTTCAATTTAATCTATCATCTTACCTGATCTATTACAAAAGCCCTTTTGTTGGCTAAGAGTGGAAAATGAAAATAAAGGAGATAGAAATAGTTCAAAACTCTTGAAGCAAAAATGATTGCCACACTACTGTAATCGATTTCTGAATGCCTGTATTCTTTTTCAGCAATTTATTAATTTCTGGTAGGATTTAAGGAGATATAGGTAAGTAAAATACTTAATTCTTATATATACGAGGCATGTTTTTTGAGTAAGTACCGTTTTGAAATTAAAAAAAGACGTGCAAAGATATCGCAATAATTTTATTTTTACATGAAAGCCTGCACCTTAATCTACTTTTCTATATAATTTCCGTGAATATTGAGGCACTTGTCATAACGTGGCACCATTTTTTGAATACCCTCCTCATAAAATTCTTCCGCCTGACTTGTTAACCACTGTATCACAAATGTTTTGACTTCGTTATCGTCTTGAAGACGCTGACCGCCCAGGTGTTTCTTCAAGTGCAGGAACAAATGGTAGTCGCTGGGCGCCAGATCAGGGCTGTATGGAGGATGATCTAGAGTTTCCCATTTAAAAGATTTGATGAGATCTTTGGTCCGATTAGCCACATGTGGACGGCATTGTCATGCAGCAAAACGATACCCTTACTCAACTTGCCACGTCTTTTGTTCTGGATTGCACGACGCAGATTGTTCAATGTCTCACAATAAGACGCTGCATTGATTGTCTCATTACGAGGCAGAAACTCCACTAGCAATACTCTTCTGTCCCAAAAAACTGTGCACATGATTTTCCGGGCAGAAATTGTTTGCTTAAACTTCACTCTTTTGGGTGATGATGAATGTCGCCATTCCATAGATTGTTGTTTCGATTCTGGTGTGACGTAGGCCACCCATGTTTCGTCACCAGTAACAATTTGGTCTAAAAAATCTTCACCTTCATTGCGGTACCGCTCAAGGAAAGTCAATGCACTGCCTAAACGTTGGTTTTTGTGCAAATCCGTCAACATTTTTGGAACCCAAAGTGAACACAATTTCCGGTAATTCAAGTTCTCAGTCACAATGCGATACAAAACACTACGAGAACATTGAGGAAAGCAGTCGGACAATGATGAAATTGTAAAGCGTCTGTTTTCTCTCACCTTTTCGTCCACTTTCTACACCAAATCTTCATTAACGACCGAAGGACACCCACTCCGTTCTTCATCATGCACATTTGTGCGGCCATCTTTAAATGCTCTCACCCATTTCCTTACCATTCCATCACTCATAATGTTTTGTCCGTAAACTTCACAGATCTCACGATGAATATCGATCGGTTTTACGCCTTTAGCATTAAGAAATCGTATAACAGCCCGTACTTCACAATCAGCGGGACTCACGATTGTCGGAGGCATCTTAAACACTCAGTAAACAACGTATACAATGAAGAATCAGACTGTAATGGCGTCAGTGCGTAGACAAGAGATGTAGGTAACCAGCGAGCATGCGCGGAACGCCGACCGGAGCGCTGCGGCGGCGGAATCGCAAAACGGTACTTACTTAAAAAACATGCCTCGTACATAAACATCGGTTGTCGATACAGTTTTCTTATATTCTTATGTATAATTTATTTGTTATTAACCAGTTACATTCAATTTTCTATCTCCTTTATTTTGTCGATAATGACCAATTCTTTAGCGCCTGGATAGTAAAAAAATTCACGGCAAATAGCAAAGGATTTCTTTCAATGAATATAACAATCTGTACAATTATTAAACCTTATCTACCAATCAAATCAAGTGACAGTGGAAGTCTAGAGGTCATGGTCGAAGATTCGCAGCCGACGTTGTTTTCGTCGAGTCGTGGACCCTGATGCCATTAAAGAACAGCGGAGCTTATGCGCGTTAAACTGTTGAGGTCCCAAGTCCACCCGTTGGATTGGTGTGGATATTTGAAGAATGAGGCGCCAGATTAGGTGTCATTCTCGTCACTTGAGCTAGGCTCAAAATAACGAGGTCCTTCTCCAACAGCCTTCATGTTGCATATCAGTGGGATTTAATAAGCAATCAACCAACTAAATGAGTACTGAATAATATTTATAGATGATCGAGAGAGAGGGGGTAAATAGTTAATTCTTTAAATCTGTTCAAATGGCGTGGGAAATTCAAAAAGTATTAATTGTAGGAGTGGGAAGTGGTTATTAAAAGAATGGGAAATATAAAGGAACGATACCTCTCACTGTAGCATTGTCCATTCACATCTTTTTTTCTTTTTTCTAAAAGTCTATGACACTCTTCGTATCCCAAAACTTCATCGCCAAAACTTTTCTGGTTCATGAGACCGTCTTCGCTTTCTTTGGAGCAGATTCAACAGAAGCGTCCCATGTTTTGATTGTTGATTGGTTTCCGCGGTATGAGATGAATCCAAGTCTCGTTTATGGAAACAACTCGACACAGCACCAACCAAAACTAACATTTGAATTAGTGTGCCTCTTGTTTTGGTGGCCGCAGTAGCCTAGTGGTCATGGTTTCAGACTCGTGGCCGGCGGCTTTCCTTGAGTCGCGGGTTCGAGCCTTGGCCCCAGAAGACCCACCGTGTAGCCGGGACGTTAAATCTATCGGGACCCAAAGACCTCCCAATGGCGTGAGGTGGAAGTTAGGAGAAGGGGATGCCAGCTCAGGTGTCGTCCTCGTCACTTGACCATGTTTCAAAATGACGAGGTCCGTCGCCAATAGCCCTCCCACTTCTGCTTTGCAGGTGATTGCTGGCGTTCCCCCTATTCATCTGACCAAAAAATTTCATTTTCTTAAGTATCAAATTTGGAGGCGGCATAATCTAAACTTTTTTCACCTAATTAATAATATCCCATTTGATTTAAATATCTCATTGAGAACTGTTCGTCCTGAAAAACGAATTCTTTTTCTTAACAAATTTTTGGGACCCTCCGAATGGGAGATTTACACCGACGGATCAAGGATCGGGTCCGAAACTGGGTTCGCCGTGTGTGTCTTCCACCGGGGTGTCCTAAACAGAGTCTACATGTTCAAACTGAATTTTTATAATTCAGTTTTTCAGGCCGAGCTTTCAGCAATCGGATTTGCCGTTTTGTGGGCCGTCACTCATAACTTTAAAGTTTCTGTTTACTCCGACAGTTTATCATCTATATCGCTACTGCAGAGTACTAGAAATAAATCGGCTTTTATCAATACCATTAGAGAAAAATTAACAGCTTATTCTGATTTTCACAACTTACACTGGGTTCGGGCCCACTTCGGAGCTTATTGTAACGAAATTGCCGATTTCTTTGCAAAGCTCGCTGTCACTTATGGTCAGAAAATGAATGTCCCTGCCCCTCAGTCTCATATAGTTATGACCTTAAAAAATAAGCTTCTTTTGGACTGGGAGGTCTGGTGGTCAACTTGTAATACTGGTATTCGGGGGTATTCGGTCTCTGTGTGAAAATCCCTACTTGCATTCTAAGCTTAAATCCTATATACTTACGGCTCGTAAAATTACCCAACAAATTTATTAATTGTTTCAAACTTTTATTACATTTCTCAATATTTTTATCATCCCTTACTACGTAGCTATAATTGTATGTCTTGTATATATGTTTACACTTTTGCCTAATACTTCATTTTTGTTTACGAGTTTGTGGACGTATTTGTATTGTGCTATTTAACCTGTTGTGTATCTTATTTCTGTAAGAAAATTTCAACTGTTTCCTGTGTTTCTGTCATGTATATTTTTTGTTGTGCAAATACCTTGTACATTTTGTTTAACCTTTATTTCAAAATTATGTAAATCTTATGTTGTTTTGTCAATAAATGCTGAGTGCGGGGGTGATTGCTTCCCGGGGGTCCGGTTTGCATCTCTAAACCCTTTGGGTGAGCTCGGTCCCCTTGGGTATTATGCCAATAGCCCTTGTGGTGCTCCTAGTGAGACTTTAATAAAACCAAACCAAAGTCTCTTGTTTTGACTCCGTTTAACAGATGACAACACACAATAATAACACAAATCTGCTCCGGCAACTCCATTTGCCGTCAAAAATAGCATTTTTTAATCTTTTTCGTAGCTTTTTAATTCTTATTAAAAAATATTGCGGCAACTATTCTGGACAACGATTCAATTTTACAAATCAAAAACTTTTTACGTTTATCATAATAAAAATAATTCTCGAGAATCTTCGTTTAGTTAGCATACAGGTACAATTAGAATACCAGTTAATTATTTTTATTTAAAAGTACAGGGCCATTTCGACTAACAAGTCGTAACTGATCATTTGTAGGGATTT
>BMAW01036545.1:0-20339 GCA_019974015.1 Nephila pilipes
AGAGTTTTGAGAGAACTTTAAGGAGAGAAGAATAATGAGTAGAAACATCTGAGAACATGTAGTTCCAATAACAAATTTTGTAGATTTAGAATTAATAGAATTTATCAGGTGAAATTTTTCTACTCAATTTTTAGTATGATCCGCTTTTCATTTTGAATATAGTATATGATATTTATATACTTGTTACAGTAATATATGGAAATAAAAACAGGAAACGTGGCATAAATCTGGTATCCACTTAAAATGATTTATATTCAATGTTTTCGAAGATTAAAAATAATTAATCATTTCATAAGCATAACCATTTTTTTAGATTTTTTTTTTATTATTATTAAAATTTATTAAGAACTCATTTGCAAAGAATTCATCCACTTTACCATTTTATCCACTTTCAGAGGTACTGTTTATTACTTTTATGTAGAAAATGTTGTAATTCATTTATTCGCAGAATTAATAAAAAAAAAGTACAAAAGAAGGGAATTTAGAGGCGATTTGATGAAAATAGAAAGCATGCAAATCTCATCTATCTCCTTGGGAATAATTTTGAAAAATTATAATTAATATGATATTACATACCTTTTTCTCAAATGACAACTAGGATTCTGTAGAAGAGATTGGAATTTTCTTTCATAGTAATGAATCGCTTTCAACAATTTTCTGAATATAGTGCTTCAAATTTCTTGGATTTTATAACCTCAAAGGATAATTCAAAAAACATCTTTCTAATTTCAATAAACAGGAAAACTTTATTGTGAAAAGTTGGGTTTTTTTTTTACATTTAAAATGAAGCTATTGACGCTATCCAACGAAATAGCAGAATGAAAGAATATCAAATGCATATTATGAATATGGAATGAAGTAGTATCTGATTTTTGAATTGTTTCCACGTTCGGGGTTAGAAGGCATAACCATCGTGAACCTACCATTGTGTATCGTATGAATAGAGATTCAATTAAACAACTGAATTTGTCAATTTCTAACGTAATTTCTGAAGTTATTTAAAGAGAAAGTATAGGAAATATGATCAAATATATTGTCATAGAAGAATGGTAACTGTGTAATATATTATAACAATAAATATTTTTTCCTTATAATGCAAATTACCAAATAGGATGCTGTTCTAGTTTCCGATATAAAAAGTTTTTTTCCTCTATCTCTTCATGGTAAAATTATTAACGCCCAATTTCCTTATGATTACAGATTTGTATGATGTGTGAACAAAAATTTTAAACTTGATTCGACAGTCGTAAATCTGTCACCTTTTTTCTAGAAGAATTCAAGAATCACTGATATTATGTTTCAAACTCATTTAAACAGAAAAAAAAAAAAAGCTTCTCTCAAAGATGGAATATATATATGCCTGCGTGTGTGTGTGTAATTTTTGGAATTTGTAATAAATTGAAAAACAAAATATTTTGTAAGATTCACAAATAAACAAAGAAGTTAATTCAAAAGTTAACATTACAAAGAATGTAAAAATCGCAACTGAAACATTAAGGAAAAAGACAGGAACCAAACCCAAAACAGAATGATAAAAATTGTAAACTAAGAAGTGAATGGTAATACATCAAACAACTTTAACTAAAAAAGAAAAATTAAACATTCAAACTAAAGTAAACTAAAATAATTAGACAAAGACCAGAAAATTTAAAAAAAAAAAAAAAAAATGCAGAAATTGAAAAATTTTTAAAAACCAAACATTTGAAATAAAACAAAAAATTGTAAAATAATATGTTTTAAATTTATAACAGGCTTTATACTGTTTTGCTAGGTTATTCTAGAATTATTGACAACTATCCCCATCAGTAAAATATATCATTAAAAAGAATTATAAAACCAAAAATAAAACTGAAAAGAATCTGAAAACAACATTAAAAATAAATTAAATAAGAAAAAAACATAAGAAATGCTCAAATAAATCTTTACAGTTTTAAAATGTTCCTTCTTTGAATCACTTTTTAGCTCTGACAGGTATCCTGATCGGATCTTTCATTTGTGTTATCATATATTTAAACATATATTGTGATTGCTCCAACCGTCGTTTATTTATTGAAGGAAATAACTATGACGGTTCCTATGTTAGCTACCTGCGGGCGGGATAAATATATGACTGCTGTTTCTGTACAGTCCGTGAATGTGTTAAATTGACTAACATTTATGGAATCTTTCTTAATTGTGTCAGCCCGTTCATCAAAATTTCATAAAGAAAAAATTATTTATTTCTGCCGAATAAAACTCAAGATCAAAATATAAATTTCTGTTTTTCCGATTACACTGATAACAAATCTTTTTTTTTTTTTTCATTAATTTTAAGTATTTTAATTACATTTTTTCTGCCCTTAAACAGTAATATTCTTTTGAAAAAAGTATAAAAAAGTTTTATCTTTAAGGAAGCTCTAAATATCAATAAAGCTCAGTTAGAAACTTTAAGATAAGGAATTTGTTTAACTGCATGTTATTTCAACATCACTTGATGAAATCCTGCATGTTTTGTTTTGATATAAAATCCACAAAAAAAAAATAATAATATTGCTTCGTCATCTTATTTTGATAAAAGCAATTTCCTTATTGACATGGAAAGACGTTTTCCTTTTATAACGGAAATGGCTATTAATTATTTTTGAATCTTCACTAAGCACATACATACCTCATATTGATTTTAAATATGATATATTTTTCTTTTAACTAGTGTATTTTACAATTGCATTTTAGTCGAAATTTGTTTCTTTGCTCCACAAGAGTGATAGATAAGTAAATAAATAATAAGCATATATAAAATGTATGATAATTAAAGGAAGTAGCAAGAATATTTTTTAGAAAGTCTGTGTTTAATAATAAGAGCAAAATAGGCCTTGTTGATTACAGGATCTTTTAACGGAGTTGAATGAGGATTTGATAACTTATTCGTCCTTTATTAAAAAGCGAGTTTTTTATTTTTCCATTTGTAGTTATAATTTACTATTTAAGGATTAAATTATCCTTTCTTGAAATTTTTCAAAAAAGGATAATTTTTTGAAAATCTTAAGGCAAATGTTTTAATAATTCAAAATATTTAATTTTGTATAAATAAATTCATGTAAGTATTTAATACTTGTATTTTTCATATTAGCATTCAATATTCTTACATTTCATTTAAGCATCAAATTTATCTTGAAGGCAGGAAATTCTTGTCTATTTGTTCACTCGTACCAATATTTTATAATTCCAAATATCTGTTTGAGCACACGTGAGGAATGATTCGCTGCCTTTTGTAATGTAAGCACCAAGTAAGATTTTTTTTTCCTTATATATATATATATATATATATATATATATATATATATATATATACAGGGGGTGGACAAAAATATGGAAACACCTTGTAAAATGCATGTTTGAAAAGAAAGATTGATTTTAATGAAATATGTAGGTGGCGCTGGCGTTTTTGACTACTAACGCCACCTATACAACTTCGTAAATGTGCTAAACAGTTCAGTTGTTGTCGGAGTACTGTTATGTGAGGTTGTCATTGCATTATGTCAGAGTTAACAGACTTCGAACGTGGGCAAATTGTTGGAGCACGTATGGTAGGTGCTTCCGTAAGCAAGGTAGCCGAGGTGTTTAGTGTTTCAAGAGGTACTGTATCGAAGATTTATTCCGCATATTTGAAAAGCGGAAAAACATCATCTGCTAAATCACAGCGCGGACGAAAGTGTGTGCTGAGTGATCGTGACAGACGATCATTAAGGGCAATTGTGACGAAAAATAAGAAGACCACAGCTGCAAAAGTTACTGCTGAAAAGAATGTTGTGTTACAGAACCCTGTGAGTACCAAAACAATTAGAAGGGAGCTTCATAAACAGGGAATTTCTGGCCGTGCTGTGATTGAGAAGCCACTCATCAGTGATGCTAATGCCCGTAACAGGAAAAGGTGGTGTTTAAGTCATAAAGCCTGGACTATAGGGCAGTGGAAGCGTGTAATATGGTCTGACGAGTCTTCTTTCACATTGTTTCCCACTTCTGGCCGAGTTTACATCTGGAGAACGCCATCTCAAGCCTATAATAAAGACTGCTTGTTGCCAAGAGTGAAACATGGTGGGGGTTCTGTTATGGTTTGGGCAGCCATATCGTGGTTCTCTGCTGGCCCCATGATAACTGTGTCAGGGCACATGACTGCCAAGACTTATGTGAACATTTTGGCAGATCAAGTTCATCCCATGGTACAAACTTTGTTCCCCGATGGTGATGGTGTCTTCTAAGACGACAAAGCCCCTGTTCACACAGCTCACATTGTCCAGGACTGGTTTTCTGAGCACGAGGAGGATTTGTCCCATCTCCCCTGGCCACCACAGTCACCAGACCTGAATATTATCGAACCTTTGTGGTCTACATTGGAACGGAAAGTGCGTTCTCGTTATCCAACGCCAACATCGTTATCTGAACTTGCCACCGTTTTGCAGGAAGAATGGTATAATATTCCCTTGGCACACATACAGGAACTGTATTTATCCATTCCGAGAAGACTGCAAGCTGTTTTGGATGCCAACGGGTTTCCTACACCATATTAAGCAAAGAAACATGTTTTTTAAAAGGTGTTTCCATATTTTTGTCCAACCCCTGTATATATATATATATATATATATATCAATGTTTAGTTTTATATGGATCCTTGAGTGTGATTCAATAACATTAGATATAATTACAATCCCCATGGATCTTCATCACGTCCAGTGAATTAATTTGAGTTATGAAAATCTGAGCTTCGATTACTACCAGGGCCGCGGTAGCCTAGTGGTCAAGGTCGTGGACTCGAGACTGGAAGTTTTCGTTCAGTCGCGGGTTCGATCCTTGGCCGCCAAAGACCCGCCTTGTAACCGGGGCTGATGCACGTTAAATCTGCTCGGGGCCCAAAGTCCTCCCGTTGGCGTGGTGTGGTTGTTAGGAGAGGGGGGTGCCAGCTCACGTGTCGTCCTCGTCACTTGATCGTGGTTCAAAATTACGAGGTCCGTCGCCAATAGCCCTCGTGTTGCTTCTAGTGCAACGTTAATAAAAAACTAAACTAAATCAATTACTACCATTGTAAAAATAAGGAAAGCTCTTTCGAGCAATGGATGAAATTTATCTGATTTATATTCTACAGGACGCGCATAAATAATGATATTGAGAAAATTACCATTGTAAAGAAATTCATTCATAAATAAATAAGATAAAGACTTTCATCTCAGAAAAATTAAAATTATTATATAATTTAAAGAAATAATTAAAATTAGTAATTGTATTTATTCCTTTTTTTAATTCTTTAAAAAATTTCTTCTTTAGAAATCTCTTTGTCTTTAAACAAATCAATTCATGAAAATAAAGCATTATTAATATAGATGTGGAAAATTAAAGCCCAAATTTCCAGCATTAATTTTATTTTTATTGTAATTCTCTATTCAAAAGTTAAAAAGCGTGTAGTACAAAAAAAAAAATTAAAGTTGTAATAAAATTTTGTTTAATATGAAATTGAACTGCAATAGATAACCTCTTAGACCTTAGTTCAAACAACCTTTGGTTTAACCGGCCGTTTACCTGAAGATATAGTTAATGTAGCATTTACTGTGGCGTGTTTGCTTATAATTTAGCACATACTCCAAGATTCTGCTTCAGACTTTCCTGTTAAAGATTCCATTTGTTTGAGACTCAATTGCCCTGTGGATTGGCCTCAGTAGCCTAGTGGTCATGGTTACGAACTCGCGGCCTAATGTTTTTGTCGAGTCGTGGATTCGAGCTTTGATGCCATGAAAGATCCGCCAAACAGCTGAGGTGATACATAGTAAATCTGTTGAGGCCTAAAGTCCTCCCCTTGGCATGGTGTGGAAATTAGGAGAGGGAGGTGCTAGCTCAGCTGTTCCCTCGTCACTTGATAGAGGTTTAAAATAACGAGATCCGTAGGCAATAGCTCTCGTGTTACTTCTAGCTCGATGTTAATAAAACGGATCAATCATTCTCATGTACACATTGTCATAGTTTTGTACAAGCAGCGCATTTTGTTTGTTATTATAACTTGTTTACTGTTAGTTAACGATATTAGATTATTCCTTCTCATAACAACATAACTAGTTATTTCATTGCCGGAACAATGATTCGATTTTAAAGAGATTGATCAAAAGGATGAACACGCTGTATTTCAAGGATTAAATTTACCGTTAAATGAAAAATAATCAGCCACAAATTTAAAAAAAAAAAAAAACTGATTCCTATGAACAATGCGGTGATACATTTCTTTTGAAAATACAGCGAGTACCCTTTTAACCACTCTCAATTTAACCAACCTTTCGGCTGAGAAAGTGATAGATTCGCAGCAAAGTTCATATCTCTAGCCTTTAACTTCTTGTCAAATACTCTCTTTGTTGACTTGACATACTTTGTGTTTTGTGCGTACAATGTATGTGATTGTTTGCTATTCAGTCTCCTAAATTTAGTAAAAGAAAAAAAATTTCCTCGAGTCAAATGAATGGAAAATGAAAATGCGATGTAGCCACAACAATATTGTAAAAATTATTAATAATTTGCTAATTTTAAAAAGTAATTAATAAAATAATTTGGTAAACATAAGTTTGGTTCAGAGTTGTTAAATATTACACACATTGAGAAAGTTCAATAACATTTTAAGAAGATAATAATCCAATAAATGTGAATTTTAAAAAAAAAAATGTCTATTTCTTTAAAATTGAAAATAAACAAATCAAAAAAGCGAGCACAATTCAAATAAATAACCAGATAATTATAAAATACTACAATTAGAATTAAACTGTGCAAAATAAAACAATAGGTTGATATGAAGATAAGAAATGTAGAAACACATAATTTTAATCCAAATTTTTTAGTATTATCTGTTAATGATTTATATACATAAAATACAATAGATGGCAGCGTGATCGTTTAACTCTTCAAGTACAACAAAACCTCATCAGGTCATATTAGTTTGGATTATAGGCATTCTTGATTATCAAAAATCCGGGTTAACTAGAAAATGAGAATGAAATAAAATAAAATATACATTTAGAAATCATCAGGATTGAGTTCTTGTTACACTAGATAAAAACGTCTTCTTCGTGAACAATGTAAGTGCTTAAAGTACTTTTATTGTCTTTTCCATTCAGCAAAATTTTAAAGTTGATTAACGATTTGCAAAATTCCACAATAACATTTTTCTGTTTTATCCCCATATTCTGAAAAAAAAAAGAAAGAAAGAAAAGGAAATTCGTGATGAGTAATCCGAATTAAAAGGGTTCTGCATGCAGGTAATAAAATTATTGTTCTCAAGTAATAATGTTTGTCAATGAAAAATGAAAATGTATTGAACGAAATATTATAGGCACCATAAAATATGGAAAATGTGTATAGCATTATTTTTCTCAAATATTTATAATAAAATACTTATAATTTAACCTCATTTGAAATCAGAATTTAAATAAAGATGTTTCTGCGTAATTTTAGTTAAAGAAATCAAAACGATTATTTAAAATAGCTGTCTCTCACAACCACTCTGTATTTTAAATTAAATGAGAATAAAAGTTTAACTTGGAAAATATTATTATTTTTTCATACCTTTCAAATAATATGAATTGTTATTTAAAACAAAATAGCGAAATGCGCATAAGCTTACGAAATAAAATATCATAAAAATATGGTTTTTAATATCTAAATAGACAGTAGATGGCAGCATGGACGTATCAGAAAAATACGAAGTTGTATACGACTCATAAAAATTATCAAATAAATTGTTTTATTTCATTAGTTGGCAGCAGAAGGTACATATTTTTTCGGCGAGAATGTGCTTTTAAATCTTAATTAAATGTAAATACATATTTAGAAATTATAAGAACAAATGCGTATAGTTTTTTTTTACACCTAGCATGTTTGGAAATTTTGTGAGTAATATGTGTAGTTTTTATACACGATTAATTTTCATTGAAAATAAAATCTTAAGATATTGTACAAATGTGACAGAAATTTCCTTAACATCTTAAGCTTCTGCAACATTATGTCACGCTAAAAAGAAAATATTTAGAACTGTTTAGTAAATAATTTTTATATTACTGAAATTCTAATTGTATAGAATATTCAAAACATTAATTGATTAAATAGACAGAATATTTTATTCAAACATTATCTCCTTATGTTCATTTTTTCGTATAAAATTGTGTTAGCACTTACTCTTAATAATATAGCCTTTTTTATGTAACAAAAAGAAAAACTTATCTATGCATACTGTGTATAAAAGATTTTTTTTTTTAAAAAAAAAAAAAAGAGAGATAAAAAATCTTTAAGCAACATACTTTAAAGGCAATTTTTTTCATAAGTCAATTTTAAAGTTTCAGATAATTTCGATAATGAAATAATCAAGTGAAATATTTTACTACAGAATAGATGTGACTATGTTTCAAGAGCTGTTTTTGAATTCATTCACACAGTTTCGAAAGAAAAATCTCCTTTTATTCTCTTATTATATTCCTTCATTCAAGAGCACTATTCGTAATAATAAAAAGAAATGTGATGAAATAAATTCAAAAGGAAATTTTAAATACATATATTATAATTCTCAAACCTTCATGTTTAAATAGGGACGATATATATATAATTAACGGTAAATTATTATTCGATAAATTATGTCATAAATTTTTATATGTTTAAAATCAGGATTTTTGTAACCAAATTATTCTGATCTAAAAAGATTTGGGTTTTCTTGTTTTAATATTGCACTCCGAAGTACTTATACAGGCACACACAGTTTTGTACCGCAGTTCAAGTCACAATTATGATATCTAAGTTAATACCTCCAACTTCTGTCTGAAAATAATTTAATATAATAATAAGTTTACAATTTACAATAGATGGCAGCACGATAAAACTTTTTAACCCTCTTTTAAATTAATGAGTAATATTTTTAATAGATGGCAGCACCAATAATTCCTTCATTAAATTCTTGCACTGTTGTAAAATTAGATAATTAACATTTAATTTTAAAAACTTTTAAATGAAATTGATATTTTGTTACAAATTTGTTTCAGTATTTCCGAAGGTGTATTTATCAATACCTGGGAATTATTTATAAAAATTTGAATGGAAATAAATGCCACAATTTTTTTTGCAATTCTTGTTTTATTCAAACAATCCCCCCCCCCCGAATTTAATGTATGTGTGAAATCGAAATTGAATAATTACTTCACTCCATTTTCAGTTTAAACTTACAACCGGTATTTTGAATTGATTTGTTAAGACTATTACAAATTCAACATTTATGTATGGGAAAAATATAAAACTGATACAAAAAACATTTTCTTACAGTTTGGATTTTATTTTATTTATTTTATATATGAATTGCTAGAAGTTATATTTAATTGGATATAAAACGTTAAAAAGGATTTGTTTTTATCCTCTTCTGAATTCCTTTAAGGTGAAGGCATATTGTTTAAAGTTTTTAACTCTTCGTTTTACTTAGGTACTAATTATAATATTTAGCGATTGGATACATCATTTTGTGCTTCTTACAACATACCTGCTTTGAAACAGACAACCTATTAATTTCTATTTCCATTAAAACCTTAATATTTTATAATTATCCTCTTAACTACGTTTCTTTCCTAATTCTCAGAAGATACACAATATTAATTGAAACCCACTTTCCTCACACGAAAGTTAAATTAAAAATCATTATTGAGAAATGCTCTTCCTATTTTTTAAAAAATATCAAAAATATATATAAATTTAATTTAGTATTAAATTAAAATACAACAGTAATTGCGAAATAAACTGGAATAATTTTCCCGTTTTTCATGTTGTTACATCTAATACATTACAAAGAAATCATGAGCAGTAAAGAAGTATTTATTTAAGGAAAATTAACTGCATATATTTCTATGAAGAAATATAACAACGACAATGCCACCGAATATATATGAAACTCCTTCATTTTTTGAATCAATTCAATACAGCCGTGTGAAGCATAAAAATATCTTTTATTATTAATGTCGATTCAACGAATTTAAATCAAGAAATTAAATGTATTTTAATTCATTTTCAGACTTATTAAAAAAAATCGACAATAAATAATAATTTAAAACCTTTTTTTTTTTTCACTCTTGGAAAATCAAAGGAATAATTTTATATCAAAATTGATTAATCATTTTTAAAATTTATTATTTTCTTAAAAATTAAATATTTTTTTGTACATTAATTAAATACGCAATTAAAATTGGGTTTATATGTCTAAATAACATGTGAAAAGGGGGGAAGAAAAATTATATAATGCGCCACTGTTAAAATTTTATTATTTTTTCGTAATATTCAAAGTATAATTTAAAATTTTTGATGATGTTGCTTATTTGTTTCAATATAACGTTTTATATCAACCCTCAATTAATGTTCGCATTATCATCAAAGTTACTTAACGTAAAATAATATTTTTCAAAATAAAACCAATAAATCAATGCTCAATTGATCTCATATTTAATCAATAAATTAAAAACTAAAATATTAATTTGTTTCTGCAAATCTCTCTATTATTTCTTTTATTAAAAAAAATGCTTCTCTTATTTTCTTCTATTTATGTTAAATCATTTTTGCATCGGTCATGCACATTACTTAATATTCTTAATGTGTGATAAAAGTGACAGCCAATTTATCAGTAAAAATGATTCATCATTTTCTTTATCCTTATGTTATAAAAAAAAAAAATAACTCTTCGGAATACAAATATACTTCGCAGCTCTTCATCTGATAAAAACTTAACAGAGATTCCATCAGCCCTGACCCACCTTTATTTTCGTATCAACCTCGAAGGGAACTGTGAAAAAAAAAAATCTGAAAAATAATAAGAAATGGAGAGATCATCCACCGCCACCTGAATTTCCAAATCGAGCACAGCCACGAGCAGGAAACGGCGTGCAAGGTTACACGTTCTGTGCAGAGACCCTGTGTCAGCGTCCGACCATGGAACAGTCCATCTTCCGACATAGGGGCGTAGGATCGGTAACAAAGGATGCGCTCTCACTCCCCAATCCTCATACACTTTGGACTGCCCGACCGCGAAATCAGTGGATACGACCTTGAAACTACGAACGACATCCGACTACGACCTTCAGCTCAGGTAGACGTGCGCAGATGACGGGAATGGGGTGAGCACTTCCGCCCTTCCTCGCGCACATGACGTCATACTTATGCAGAAATTGGTAGGCGGGGCATGGAGGATAATAAGGATCACTGAACTCGGTCGGTTGCGCCCTGATTGCATTATGAAAATGTCGCCTGTTGCGCTGGTGTGGGGCGGTGATGCTCACTAAAGATTTTCGGGAATATGATGTTGAGTGATATGATTATGCTGGGTATGGGTAGTGTGCTCTAGGCGGGAGTCTTGGGTGTCGTTCGGCCCATCATTGAATAAAGGGGAATATGTAGAGTGTAATGTTGGGATTTCGCGTTCGCAAAAGGCGGTTTTGGGGCAGGGATTTGATATCTTCGGGCCGTTTCATCGTTTAATTGAGAAGTGGGTACTGCCTTCATTTCACTCGGAGTTATCGATTATGTGTTGAAGAATGACGTCACCAGTTTGGGATATGACATGTTGTTGATCTGATTATCGTTATTGTGTTTCCATTTGTTTTCGACTTTTATCGTTAGCAATAATTAAATATTTTGTGTCAGCTATTTCAAATTAGAAATGATGAAACTGGAGATGTACTTTTTGGTAACTAATGCTTATTTTTAAGCCTTTTTGTGCTGATTTACGTTTAATGTGTAGTAACCATGGGTAGAACGTAATGACGAATTGTATAGCTCATTAACAAATATAAATTTTAAGACTTCGTTGTTTATTGTTATCCGATCTTATAAATAAATTGCCAATAGCGAACGTAAAATGAATTATATGCCATGAAAAATAAAATGGTATAAATATTAAATAAATGATATGTCTTATCATTTGATGATACATCTGTGAGAACGTTCATTCTAAATCATCCTAAAAAGTTCACATAACGAAGTAATTTCTACTTTGAAGCATTTATTTGGTTTATTAGAATTGAAAGGCTGAACACGGGATGTTTTAAGATTGTAACTGATAAGAAATAAAGTCTCATTCAAAAAATTCCTGTGTCTATAGGTCAAAATTTATATAATAATTTTCTCCGGACCATGAGTGCTCTCTCTCTCTCCCCCCATCGTCCCACAACTAATGAGTTGTTCAAATTTAAGAGTGGCTTATCATCAGATTAAAGGAATTATTATTCATGTCAATTGAAATTTTTACTGTAAAATCTCGAAAACACAATCTATGTCAAAATGCATGTTAATTACCTTCGTTTTCAAGGAAGATTCGATGAATAATTATTAATATTAAAAATATAATTCCGTTAAATACGAAGTGAATTATGAAAGGAAACGTACAAGTGAAAATTATCTTGAGTGAATGCAACTCATTGGAGAATAAAAATTGCATGAAATAATCATGAGTTGAATTTGAGTTACGTATTGTTTTGAGTTGTCAATCCTAATGCATTCAGTTTTGAAACTAGAAACACTGCAATCTAATTTTAAAGTAAGAAAAAAAATAAAAACAGAAAACATGCTTTTCATTAACATAACTAAAAAAATAGAAACAAAAATTTTTTTGATTTCAAAAATCTAGAGTCAAATAAAAAAATAGAAAAGCTGCCTCATGGCAGAATGCTCTGGAGTAAATTCATATACAAATATCACAAAGGAAAGACATAATTCATATACATTCAATAAAAATAACAACGATTGTGAAATGAGACTTAAATTTCAATTTATTTAGAATATTTATCAATACCTAATGGTTTAACGATTTTTATTTGATTCCAGATGTCGAAATTCGAATTCCCTTTATTTGATCTTAAGACTATAAACAATAAATTTTATAAAATTTTAAATTCTTTTCAGTATTTAATGTTTCCTATTTTTTAATTATTATAGTAATCTTGTAACAAAATTTTTTCATCGAACGCTTCTTCCAACTATTTTCAAAAAAGAAATCCTGTGATATATCTGACGGAGCCCCTGCACAGTACCTTTCTTTGATAAGATCAAGATGGACTACTGATAGTCGATGAAATAAAATTTATCTAAAGTTTATAGTAATTCAGATAAAACTGTAAAACAATTATATTATCATCGAAAATATGAACTGTACAAAAATCTCAAAACTGTGTTTTTCGGAAATTGACTTGAAAACTCGATTCACTTCATCTTCTCCAAATGTAAAAAAAAAAAAAAAAAAAAAGTGAAAAATGAGTAAAACACAAGAAATCATGCACAGAGATTGAGCAATGTTACATACAACTCGGAAACCTTTTCTCTGTCGTGTTTTACCATGGTGGGAAAGTCGCGGTAGCTTAGTGGTCATTAGTCATACTCGAGGCCAGCTTTTCGTCGAGTCGTGATCTGCTGTGCACAAAAACCCTTAGATATCGGAAACCCGCCACCTGCCAGAAGCCGGAGTTGATGAGTTCAATCTGTCATGCTGCCTCAGTCTCCACAATGGGGCTTGTAAGTTGGGATTCGAGATGCAAGTGAGGTGTCGATCTCTGCTATTGAACGAGTCCGAAATTACGAATACTGTCTCTCGTCAGAGATGTAAAATAATCAGAGAGTAGAAGTTTCAGAGAGAGGTACTAGCTGAAATCGTCCACGTCATTTGAACGAGGTTCAAAATTTACTAGTCCGCTCGTTCAATTCCTTGTGTTTTCTCAGTGCAACATTTAATAAAGAATCAACAACACAAGTAGTCTCATTTATCTTATCCTCGATCAAGCATTTATGACTATCACTTGATCATATCTATAAATTGTCTCCCAAATGCAGTATTCATCAATTTTTATTTCAAAGTCTTAAAAAAAAAAAAATTACTGTTTTAGATGTATAAGTGATGAAATTTAGGAAGTGTAACAAAAATATCCACCATTATTAGATTGATCCAGTTATAATTCAGAAGTTTCTAATTACAGTATCCCAGAACAGTAACTTTTAAACAAGTTTCTCCTAATTTTTATTACTATACTAATGTGAATTTGTTTAAAAGTACACTGTTCTGAGGAGTTGTTTGTCGTACGAGTAATCAATACTTCCGACTGTCACCATATAAAGGTTCTGTTAACCAATACGTCCTGTAAGTTGGAATGATTAGTCATAAAATTATTTGACACCTTGAGGTCTTGAACTGTTTGCATTCTTTTTAACTGCACACAAATTACAATCCTAACCAACCAAATGAAACGCGATAAGGTGAATTAGATGAAGATAAGAAGTGTGAATCGAATTAAAGATAGTGATATATGTTTAAATAGAATTGGAAAGGAAGGAGAAGGGGTATAAAGGATAACGACAAATGTTGATAGATGTGTATTTGTAGTGTAGGCTATAAACAACCCCTCCACAGACTTAGTTGAACCCCGTTTTGTTCCCAGCTCTCATTCATTAAAAATATATAGCTTAAAAGAATAAAGAACAAAGTCAGGGTATTGACATTCAGCCACATTCATGGACCTGTTACACAGTGGCAGAGTTGAACCCTTGTGAGGTATTGCTGATCCATGTCATGTTTATACCGGGAATTTATGCCTAGCTGTGTGGACGGCCGACACCGATCTTGCACGGGGAAGACTGACATTGTCCGACTTTGAGCTGAATAGTGTTGTAGGGGCCAAAACGGAAAGTTTCTGATTGCCGTTCTTTTGAAAAAAAGGAAAATCAAAAAGGAAGTGGGGACAGACCTACCTGAGGTCTTAAAAAGGGTGAAGAAAAAAAGAGGAAGGGATCTGGCGGAGGAGTTGAGATGTTACAGCTTTTAAGTTGAGGCGATTGCCTTCTTTAAGTGAATTTATAACTAAATCGAAATTATAATGGATATTAAGATACAGGTTTCTTCAACTATATGTGTTAGACTTGTGCTTAGATATATGCGATTTGCCTCGGAAGATGTAATTAGATGTAGCAGTGTGTGTTAAAAGAATCTAGAAGGAAACCTTCAACTAAAATATTAATTCAAATTTTGTGCTAAATAAAGAATTCATTCTCTTTTAAGCTGTGTGATCTTCTTTCAATGCTACCACTCTATCTTCTACGCATTCAGGGATCACATACAGTAGATTGAAGTGAATCATCGTAATTAATCGATTGATTGAAGTGACTCTTTAGTTAGAGAGTACATGAGTTATGTCATAATCAAGAAGTGTTTAAATTGAATGAGAGATTTGGTAAGCTTTATTGAACATATACCAAGATTAACTGAATTAAGAAGGTTCAGAGAGAGAGAGAGCGCGATCTTGCATATTTTTTTGAAAGATAATAAAGTGTCCTTCTCTCTCAGAGTCTCTTCACTCTTGAACTTATTTATTTAATTAGACTTAAGTTGGTTCCAGAGTTAAATAATGAAGGAAGAGTTAAGTCTCACAACCTGAACGTCATCTCTCCAATTCCATATAATACTAACGTGCGGATTTTCAGCCTTAACGTGTGCAGCAACTCGTCTACCCGACGAAACTTCAGGGGAAGGAATTAGGATTCGCATCCAGGAAATTACAGTTGCTGGTACCTATATTTAGTACTGGTCGATAGAAGCGATTCGAACCAATCTCTAGATCTAATCTTTAATATATAGAATTATCATACAAGTGGGAGCTGTATCGAGAAATACCATTAAAATTCATTTCTTTTTCAAATTTGCTTGCGTACAAGGAAAGTGCTTTTAAATTTTATGACACTAAAAATAAACACAGGTTTGATTTTTTTTTTTTTTTCCATTTTAACTCACAGATCATAAGAAATCTTTCTACGATTCCTAGTGCAGTCAATCAGTATACTTTAATTGAAGTAACGCTACCCTTAAACAGTGGTCTTATTGAGTATACGTAGAGGGTTGTTCAACCTCCTAATAGACTGAAAAGAAGTCCATATTTTTTTAAAATTTTTAGCATAAATTACGCCTAATTTACATATTCTTAAAAATACTACCCCATAAAAGGAGTCTGCATGCTATTCTGGTCGTTCGTCAAACTTTGTTCATTCATCACCAGAACTGCAAAGTTTATCGGGGACCCTCCCACCACCCCTTTTTAGAAAATGTATCTTAAAATATTTTAAGTAAGTCAGTGTTGTAGGTACTTTTATGTAAAAACAATTAAAGAAAAATATTGTATTTTTTTATTTAAAGAATTTAACAAACTTTTTAAATGTAATTTGCTTATTGACAACACTAACTCACAGGAATCACTCTTCTATCCTCGTATTATATCTGGTAACTGAGTGGTATTTATATTTTATATAGTGCGTTTATTGACTAGTATTATATTTAGAGGTATTTTTCTGTATTTTGCATTAATTTTACACAAACTGCCTAGCTATAAAGGATGTTATCTGATATCGCATTTCATCTTCTGCTTTATTGCTACATACGTTGAGATTTTTCACGGATCATACAACGGTAACTCTCCTTTTGATAGTTGCAGTCATACAACCAGCAGCGGATGTAAGATCTGCTTCTCGAGGTCCGAACCTCCCGTTGCCGTGTATGGTAGTTTAGAGGAAGGTTACTTAAGGTGTCCTCCCCAGTCACTCTGACCAAAGTTCAAAAAATTACGATTTGTCAGCATTAGCCGTCGTTGGTTCTCAGAGCGACGCGCACACACACTCCTACCAACGCAACGGACATGAATCTTTTTTAAGCATACACATGATCGGAATAATAGAAATTTCTGAGTTATTTTTGAGTCGTCACTACTGACGTTGCATTACGGATATTTCACATGATAGCCCACACACGAAGCTCCGGATAAATTTTCAAAGATAACTGAAAGGATATTTAAATTTTTAGCACAAACACTAGCGTCCGGGTATGAGTGTTTGAAATTTTTTTTATCGAATTTTTTTATTTTTGACTGCGCATTGATTGGGTTCCTGCAGAACACAATTTGGAAAACGCTACTCTAGAATCATATAACTTATAAATGTGTGGTACTCACGTAATTTTTTTAAACTCATTCGAGGTATTAAGTCCAATGGCGTAAGATGGCGGCCCAAAATTTGGAGAGTGTGCCAGAGCTTAGGGGACGTCCTCTTTCTTCACTTCTTCGCAAATAACTCGTGATGCTTTTAGGTGAGACGAAAAACAAGCAATCACAATAAAAAAAAAAGTTCATGATCATCAACCCTTATAGAAACGTTCATGTTTATTGTTTTGAATATAATTTTGAAATACTGGTTTTAAATCGGATCATTTAAAAAAAAATGATAATACTAGTTTTCATTTAATACTTTGGGGTGCAGAACCTTTCACTTTGATATCCTTTAAAAAAAAAATGTGATAATAGTTACATAATAGAATCAGTGGTTTACAAACTGTATATAATATTTTAACTGCATTTTTAAAGTCCGAATGAATATTCGAGGTTAAATTTTTGAGCTCAGTGACTGATTTAAAAAGTAAAAAAACAACAACAACAACTTATAAATCATTGAAAACTACTCTTAAATGTACATTTTAAGGTTGTAAATTTACGAAATGACGAATTTAAAATATACTAAACATATTTCATGATCTAAAATTAAAAAAAATATGTAAATAATTTAAGCATTTAAATTTTATGTATACATATAACTGAAGTGATCTATAGAATGATGTCTGTTTTAGTAATTATATATTTTTTATTTACCTTTTTGCGAAATAATCTTGTTTATTACATGACAAATTGATCTCACTACAAAGATTTAAAAAAATAACTCATTTCATAGAAAATGCTAATTTTAGTTCGTTTCATACAAAATTAAATTTTTTTGTCATGTTAATCCATTCTATTTGATATCACATGTTTACTTAGTAAAAAAAAAATTGTTTTTCCAACAATAAAAACTTACTTTCTTAGAAATAACAGAAAAAAATAACACAAAATTAGGGAAACCGTTATTTATTCGGATATGAACGAGGGGAAAAACATATACTACCAAGGTGTAACGAACGCTGAAAAAAAAAAAGATGCCCTTGAAAACTTGAAACAAAGTAAACACGGTTCAGAATCCTCCCAAAATTCCTGAATCAAGGAACCCTGAAAAACAAAGTCATCGCCTCCCCACTCAAAGGTCAGCGGTCAAGGCCAAGCTGCACCAGGGTCGTTCTCGATTTGAGGAGAGGTCAATTCAATGACGTTACCTGTCTAGCGAAGGACGAATCGAACGATATCTGAATGTTTGACATGAGGGAGGCCTCTTCAGGGCTGATACTTTTCGACCTCCACTTTCGATTGAGGCTGAAGCTGGGGTGAAATGTGACCTCTATGGCATCGCACCCTGTAATCAGGATGCGCATTTTGTTTACAGGTAGTGAAGAGATCGGTGAACGACACATAGGCGTATTTTAACCCGCAGCGGATGTCTTTGTACACTCTTGCTTGTACGAGAGGAATTAAAACGGAGGAGGAATAAAAAAAGATTGTGGAATTAATGTAATCTCTGCTCTTCTCTGTTTGGAAACACATGGAGTCAAAAGTTGACATTTTTATCTAAGAAACCAGCTCGCGAAATTTCTGATAAAATGGAAAGTTCATTTAAATGGAAAGATTGAATTGAATGTATTGTTAAAATAACATATAAATTCTCTGTGATAGTTTCTATTAATTCTTTAAAATTAATATTATAAAATAGAAAATTCAAAAGATCTCTCAAGGAAATAACCATATGCACCTATATCAAAATGATATATCAGTTACGAAATTTATTTAATCAAATGAAGGGATATTTTCCTTTTTGTAAAGTTTTGATGACTCGATATGCTCTCTAACGTTCTCTCTTTAAATTTAAAATGCATATGAATAATTCAAGTATTTCGATAAATATTTTTATAAATAATGCTCATTCATACATGTAACGAAGAAAAAAAACGGAGTAACACAGTCTTACAAAGAAAATTGTCATGAACACTATTATTTAATTCAAACCCTTGTTTGGGAAATGAAAGAAATACATTTTGGAAATCAAAGGAGAAATACATTAGTGTATTCTTATTTATGACAAAATGCATTAATATACGAGTGTTACTTGGGACATTAAAAAAAAAAAAGATTTATTAAAAACTTATTTTAAACACTCTCTGTTCTACGACGTCTTTCCCTTTGGTACTATTACAAACTTCCTCCCAATTTTTTTAAAAAATGTTTTACACCTGTTTTAATAATCTTTTATGTGGTTTCCCTGATCTTTAAAAAAAATGTTTTCAAAAAGTAGGGAAAGAACATACTCTTCTGCAAAACCTTTCAATATTTTTTCTTTTTCACTTACAATTTACTGCATTAAAAAAAAGTTATTGTAGGATGAAATTGTATAGAATTAATATAACGTCTATAAAATTAAAATGGCCGGTTAACTCCAGCCTTAAGTATTGAGAATTTTCGATTTTCAGGTTGATCTGAAATTATTAAATTTATCGTTACAGTAATTTACCTACAACACTGTTGATCAGTGAATAGCCGTTTTAAAGTTTTTCAAGTTTTCGATCTTGTGTGTGTGAGAGTGTGCATCAAATTTTCGATCGTTAATTAGCCAACTTCCCATGCCAGAGCTTTGTGAAATTTGGGAATCGTTCTAGCTCCCTAACAATGCAATATTTAGACGTTTGCGGCAATTTTAACTAATATTTCTAATTTTAATAAGTCAAAATATTCTTTTCCTCTCGGCGCTTTTAGATTGAGGAAAATTTTTCTTTCCCCTCTGGGAACGGGCACTCCCCCACGCAGCATGAGGTATCGTAAACCTTTTGTACCAAAGGGGAGATACTATCTCCTTTACTATCTCGGAGATAGTTATGGTTGCTTTCGACTTTTATCAGTAATCATTCACAAGAAAGAAAGTTTCCACATTTGCGACCTTATCATAATAATTCTTTTCTGAATTCTGGTTCCCATTTTTTTTTTTAATGGAGAATGACTTACAAACTCTTCAAATGCAAGTTTTGATTTAATGAGAATTATGAATTTTTTAATACGTCTACAAATGTCTCTTTATGAATTTTAAAGTTAAAAAAAATAACCAACAGTTTTGTCTAATATTTCAATAATTTTCTTTAATAACTTTAAGCCACCATATAAAAACGTTGGTTTTTTATATCGAATTATTTTCAAATATATCCGTAATGGCGCAAGTATTGACGACTATATAGTTGTAAAGATGACAATAGCGTGTAGACGTAGTAATCCAGTATTCATGGTCGATAACCTGTAGCCGACGTTGTTTCTGTCGAGTCTTAGTTCGAGTCCTCGCACCACCGAAGACTCATCGTGTAGGAGGTTGATGCCTTTTAAAGGTGTCGAAGC
>BMAW01036545.1:30189-51926 GCA_019974015.1 Nephila pilipes
AATGATTAATTACATGAAATTTCAAATATAAGTGAATTTTAGTATTGTTGTTACAGAGGTATTATATACACAGTAGTAGAAAGTATAAAATATCAATCTATTTAAAAGACAAAGTGACACTCTTGATAATTGATTTTCTTTTCTATTTCACACACATATGACCATTTTGATATGACTGAAAATAGAAATTTAAAAAAAAATTCTTTTTTCATACAAGATTTTGATTAAAGGTGATCAAACAAACTTAAAAAAATAAATGAACAAAAACAAATAATTTATTTGTGTAACACTGCTCACATTTCCCATAGCTCTCCACAATTTCACTATAAGTCATTAAGAGATGTATGGAATCCTAATTTCAATTATATGGATAATTTTTCTCAGAAATCCTTATTTTATGTTTCGTATTAAAAGTGTAAAATACCTTTCCGTTGCCTGTTGTAAAATAAATTTATAAATTTTGTTGAAAATCAATAAATAGCAAGTTAAATTAATGGCCAGCAAACAATGTACTTTGCTTTGCAATAAATACATAAATTAGCCAATAAGTGTAGATTCTTTAAACTTCTTTCCCTGTAAAAAATTACTTTATGCAATACATATATTTTTAATACATAATGTAATCATTACGAAACAACAAGTGCAACATGTAAAAATTATAATACAAATTTTCTTGCATATTATATTATTTTTGTATACTTTCCAGGAAATTATTCTTTTTTACACCATTACAACAATTGTTTTACACACAATTTGGTACATAGCAGATAACTTAATTAAAAATCCTAAATTACTTTAGGGAAAACCTACACAACTAATGAAATTTAAATAAAATTATAAAAACTCACTTGAACATGAATAGAATCCGCTACACATTGTTTTAGAGAATCACATCTGGAAATGAGTGAGAATTGCTCAGATGCAGATAAGTAGCCTCTCAAATATCCATTCTCTTCCAGTTTATTTAATTGCAATTTAATGTCTGCAAGTGCATCATCAATTTTGGATGACTCTACATCAAACAGCTTAACTTCATAGCCAACAGAGGCAAATAGCATTGCCCATCCTCTTCCAATGAAACCACTGTTGTAGATAATAAATATTATTGCACTCATTTAAAACAAACAAATTTAATACTAATATTTATTTAATTATTAAAAATTATTTGAAATTTAGCAAATTTTTTTTAAACATATTTTCACAAAAGATAAAAAAAAATTCAATAAAAGAAATGATTCAGAAATACATATTTAATATAAATAGATACAGTACATTTTTTGAAAATTTTATAACTTAATATTGAAATATTTATGAATAAAAATAAGTATATAAAATGCAAAAAAAAAAAAAAAAAATTATATATATATATATATGAAATTTTATTTACTTATTATTTTTATCACAACAAATTTTTGAGAAATTCTGGAAGTATACAATTACAGTACCATGTTTTAAAAGTATTCATATAAAATAAAGCACTGCTTTAGAAAGAATACTTGGAAGTGAAAAGCAAAAGGGGAAAAAAAAAAAGAAATATTTATTAAATGAAGTTATTTTTTTAGAATTTAAAATACATCTCAATGAAAAAATGTACAGAAAAGAATAGTTCATAAAATTATACATTAAAAAAAAAAAAAAAAAGACATGCACATGATATATCCTAGTACATGTTTATTAAAAAACCAAATAAGGGTAAAGTTGATTTTTTACACTTAAATTTATATATCAACATAGATAAATAAATTTAACTTAAAGAAAGTCGTAACAATAACATTCTTTACATATTTTTTTACCAGATTTCCATGGAGAAATAACAATTAATGGAGATGTTTCTAATGTGGAACCAAGTTTCTTAAAACTTAAAATCACTATTCAAGTAGCAAACTCATTGCTAGATTATTTGGATTCCATCAGTAGTAGAATGTACAAAGAAATTAATGCATTTTTCAATAATTTAAACAATAATTTTCTTGTTTAAGCAATAATTTAATTTGCAAACTTTTCTATTTATATCATTTAATATTTTTATAATAATTAACATAACTTTTAATATTAATTTGAGATTCAAATGCAAAAGTACAATATAAAACAAATTTACAGTTTAGTCAATCTCAAACATGTAGGAATTAAAATCACCCCATTAGCAAACAATTCTCAATTTTAATATTATAAACTGACAAGAAACCAATATTTTATAAGTGCATTACCATATACTTAATCAAATGAAATAATTAAATTTAAATACTGATATCACACACACTGCTTATCAACAAAATTTTTTGAATTAAGAATTAAATTTTTTGAAAAAGGACTATTCTGCAAAATCTAAAAGAAAAGATTAAATAAACTATATGTACAAGAAAAATTGAGATACTTTAAAAAAAAAAAATTATAACAAAATAATTTTAAAAGAGTCTCTAAACCAACACCAATTAAATATTTAAACATAGTAGTCAATATGAATAAAAAGAAGTTCAATTTTCAGTCAAACTCTTAAAAATAAGATGGATTTTTTTTTTATCAATATGTCACATTTTTCCTTAGGAAAGAATATATAGATGTGAAATAATATTATGATACCTTCCAACAATTCCTACTTTGCCTTTGCTCGACATTTTTAAAAATGTTAACTGAATTCCAATTAAAGTTTAAGTTGTAATCTTATCTTCGGAGAAATGATAAAAGTTAGATAATGAAACACCCCTTGAAAGCATGAACACGGCATTAAACAAAAACTAGATACAAAATGGTAGTCAATAAAATAAAAAATGTAATAAAATTATTTTAAGCCATTTTAATATTTTCCTCCCTGGGTTTTTTTCTTCCTATTTAAGAATAAAAGCTGAGTAAACCAAATCAACTATTAAAGTCGATTCCAAACGTAAACATGACAGACTCGGTATTTTGTTTTTCTTGATTGATTGCTTAAACATGTTATGGGAGACCACCAAAGGTCACTAAAAATATGCCCTAAACACAAGTTTATCAATCACAATTTAATTATAATTCGGAAAAGATACACTACACGCTTTAATTTCTTCTTCTTTTTTTGAGGAGATCAGAAAATTTCTCTTACAGGTTATTAAATGTAACAATATTCTGAGCCAACACAAAACTAATGGCTAACTTGGGTTGCATAGTTTAATGGAGAACATAAGCTTTTCAGTTTTTAATCTCAGAATGTAGTAAAAAACTTTTGATGCTTGACTTTGCCCTATAACTTGCCCATGATAAAAATACAATAAGAAAATAAAACTAATTAAAGATGCTTTGCCCTCTTAGTAAAGATTCCCAAAATCACTTCTAGTTAAAGAAAGTTCAGAATTCCTTGACTGCTGAAAAGATATCATGTTTATTATTAGATTGATTATTTCGGGTATGTTGGGAGGTTTTCGGACTCAGAAAGTGTATCTCCGTCTGATTTAGATCTTCCATCCAGTGATTCCATCTGTTGAGGACCTCTGGTTATAGATGCATAGGATTATTCATTTGTAACATTTCTGTATGAATTTTAAGTTGTTCTATTGTGACTTTTCTTCTTTTCGGACTTGGTTTAAGGAATCGTGAACAGCCTTGATAGGAACCGATATGTACATATCGGCAATTAATGCAGATTGGTTTTTTGAAATTTTGGGAATCGTTCGTACTCGCCTAACAATGCAATATTTAGACGTTTGCGACAAGTTTTAACTAATATTTCAATAATTTTAATGTCAAAATATTCTTTCCTCTCTGCGCTTTTAGGATTGAGGAAAAACCTAAAAGCTGGGAACACCGGGCATTCCCTCTCTTTCCCCCTCTGGGAACACCGGGCACTCCCCACGCAGCATGAGGTATCGTAAAACCTTTGTACTCACAAAGGGGAGATACTATCTCCCCTTTACTATCTCCGAGATAGTAAGGGTTGCTGACTTTTAGTCAGCAATCATTCACAAGAAAGAAAGTTTCCAATATTTGGCGCCATGTCTTATCACAATAATTTTTTCTGCATTCTGGTTCCCATTCTTTTTTTAATAGCATGACTTACAAACTTTCAAATGCATGTTTTGATTTTATGAGTATTATGAATTTTTTAATACTCTCACAAATGTCTCTTTTTAAGTAAATTTTAAAGTTAAAAATAACTAACAGTTTTAACTAATATTTCAATAATTTTCTCTAATTAACTTTGCCACCATATGAAAACGTTGTTTTTAAAAACGTTGGTTTTTATATCGAATTATTTTTAAACTACAGTTTACTGATGAGTTATTGTGAAGAGGTTACAATTAAAACACTGTGTAACCCCTAGCCTACATTTAATCAAATCTTCGACAATCGACATGCAAAGGAGATTGCTCGGTTAGAAAATATCATCTATAAGTAAATAAACATCTTGTGACTTTTTGATTTCAGGCAACAATTTCGGGAGAGATCTTTAATTTTGTCGTTGGGTTAATTTCACGATCCTTTCTATAATATAGAGTACAGGACCACTGTATGCAGTTAAGATATTATTTATTTCAGTAGCATAGGTTACGTGATGCTTCACGGACTACATTGGAATGGCGTCCTCGTTGGGAATACGCTGGGAAATTTTATCGAGCATATAGGCCGCGGAGCGGCCTTCAAGCTCGGGTCGGCAATTTGGTTGCAAAACTTGGCTTGGAACTTGCGTTTTAACATTCTGACTGATGTGCGTCAGAGGGAGCTTTGCGATTGGTCGAAATTGTGGTCTGGTAAGAGTGGTGTCTTGGAGGTATAGGTTTCGGTCAGAGGGAGCGCAGAGAAGCGTTAACTTCTATTGGTTGATGTTGCTTGGAGGGGAGCAGTCCCATTGGCTGTCCCTGACTGCTGCGTTTAAGAGGGGCTGTGACTGAGTGGTGGGCGGGAGCAGGGAATGTGATCAAGTGGTATTGCTGATGTATTTAATACTTAAAGTGAGAGTTAAGTGATTAAATTTTAAAATTAGTTATGTATTAGGTTGGGTTATATGAATCTAAAAGTACAGTGCGGGGTCTTTTGGTGTTTTCTCTAGGTATGTAGTTTTCGAGATTAATCATATTAGTATTATTTGTGTGTTCTAAGGAGTTAAAAAATTTTTTTGCAAGTTTTTGTATGAAATTTCTGAATGTGGGAATTTTTGTAGCTTTATGAATTTCATTATTTCTGGTGTACCATCTAGAGTTAGAGATCATTCTTAAGGTTGAGCATTGTGTTGTTTCGAGTAATTTAATATTTGATTTTGCCGCATACGCCCAGATAGAACATGCATACGTTATGTACGGTATTAGTACGGCTGTGTACAGAAGCAACTTATTTTTTAAGTTCATTTCAGAATCCCGGCAAATTAGGGGGTAGATGCTATGTTTAGCTTTCCGGAATTTTTCTCGCGAGTGTATGATGTATTGTTTCCATGAAAGTGTCTTATCGAGTATTACTCCTAGATATTTGGTATTCTGAGACCATGGTATTTGTGTGTCAAAGAAAGTGGGTGGGGGGTGTTTATGTTTCGTTTTTTGGAAAATAAGACCGCTGCCGATTTCTCTACATTGATCTTAATTTTCCAGTCGTTGTAGTAGTTTTGGAGGAGGTGTAGATGTTTGTTCAGAGCATATGTTACTGTTTTAATGTTTTTGTATTTAGCGAGAATGATAGTGTCATCAGCATACATGTTTAAGATAGTTAGGTTGTAATTTGGTATGTAATTTAAGTATAAATTATAGAGTATGGGTCCGATCAAAGATCCCTGAACTACTCCATAATTTGTGTCATATGTATATGAAAGTGTGGCATTGATTTTTACTTGATAGTTTCTATTGTTTAAGTATGAATGTATAATTTGAATAAGTGGTGTGGGGAAATTATAATTAATTAGTATAACTATATGTGAGTCCATCTATCCAGACGCGGTCGAAAGCTTTTTGTATATCTAGAAAAACCGCGCCTGTGGATTTACTTTTTTTCGAGTCCTGATGCTATGTGTTCTGTTAGTTTGATTAGGGGGTGGGAGGTGGAGAGGTGTTTTGTGAATTTGTATTGATTTGGATTTCTAATATTTGTTTTATCTATGTGTTGGTTAATTCTTGTGAGTATAACTGATTCTGTGATTTTACTGATGGAGGAGAGTAAAGCTATAGGACGATAGCTGTCAGGGAGGCGGGGATTTTTCCCCGGTTTAAGAATAGGAAAAATAATAGAAATTTTCCAAGTGTTAGGAAAGTGTTGAAGTTTTATTATTAGGTTAATTAAGTAAGTTAGTATGAAAATTATTTTAGGTGGAAGGTTTTTAAGCATTTTATTAGTAATATTATCTTTTCCAGGAGCTTTATTAGTAGAGATTCTTTTAATGTAAGCTGTGATTTCATTTGGCCAGACTATTTCAATTGGTGTGAGGGTGGGAGGGGGGGTTATTGAAAAAATTTTGTAGTGGGCCTTTAACTTTTTGGTCAATATCAGTTTTGTGGTTTGGTGGTCTTGTGTTTTCAGAGAAATTGTTTAATAGTGTAGCTGCTATTAAGTTTGATTTATCTTGATCTGACTCGGCTGTGTTATTATGATTTTGTAGTGGTGGATGTGGCTTCTTTTATTTTTGAAGGATTTGGTAATTTTCCAGATAGAATTGTCGTGTGTGTTTAATGTTTGTAGAGTTTGGGTCCAACTGTTTTGGGTGAATTTATGTATTTCCTTTTTGATGTTGTTTTGAATTCTATTTACTTCTGTTTTGATGTGAGGATCTAGTGTTTTTTGATATAGTTTTTTGGTTTTGTTTCCATGCCGGATGAGTAGTTTGATGTTTTGTGGTGTATATCTTTCGTTTTTATAGACTAAAAACTAATATCTAACATACCCCCCCTTTTTTTTTTTTACAAAATATTGAGTTTTGGAGGAGATGGGAGTAGAAGATCTTTCTCAGAGGCTTTGGAAAGTGGGGTAAAAATATTTTTCTTCTGAAATATAATAGGTTAAGGAACAGGATAAAATTTTGCTTTCTTTGCTTCTTTGGTTGGGGATTCAAATCCTCCCCCCCCCTATTTTTAGAGGAAGCATTTTTAGAAACATTTGAGATTGTGGAGCTGTTTCCAGTCTCGACCTTTCTTCTCTTAACTTTGTTACGTTTTGAATTTACTTTGTACAAGCACGTTTTCATTGGGCAAATATGCAAGGAAATAAGCTCCCCTAACGTCTGTTTTTTCTCCTTCTATAACAATTTTCTCATCGAAATTTCTCCATTGATTATCATTTTTAGAATCTGGATGTTTCTCCTCAACATTTATAAGGTTTCGGTTATAAGTTGATCTAGCATCATGGAATTGCATTTGCTTTTCGATAAGTATTATGCGTGCGCATATGTTGTCATTAAAATTTGGATTCTAACTGATGTCTATCCTGGATACAGGCTAACCTTATGTACTCAGAAAATAATACACGGTAACGAGTTTTTCTTCACAACCAATCACGGTGGAGTCGTAGAGATGACACATCGCTCCCTGGATCTTCTTTCTCACTTTCTAAGTTTGACGATGGCATGTATAACCGATGAATGGGAATTCTGACTCTCATAAACTTTGGTATTCCAGAATAAATACGTTTTTGAATCGTAATGTTTAATCTGCTTAGAATCATTATTCGCATTTAAATTATGGCTTATCTAAGAAGTCGATGTTACAAATGATAGGTAAAAATTGTAATAACTTAGATTACTAAATTTAATCAATTGTGAACATTTAGCTCATTTCCAAATAAAACAAATAGAAATTGTAATACGTTGTATAATTATGATATGCTTATTTGACAATATGAAAAATTTAGGTTTGTTACATCTGGTAACTTAAGAAGAAAATATGTTCTTTTATTGTATTATAACTTAACTTCTGATCATTTTCAATCATTAATTAAAAATTGGTACCATTTAAGCATTACATTTTCTAGTGTAAGGAGAATAATTTATTTTCATATGCTGTTCCTTTCTCTTCAATAAAAGATTTTTTTATCTCATAAAGTATCATTTTTCATATGTACTTTGATTGACTGAATGAACCACAAAGAAAATTATCCTTTAGAACAATATTTCTTAACTTTTTTGAACCCTAGAACTAGTAAAATTTGTGAAAACATTTCATGTACTGGTGATTTTTTTTTAAACAAAATAAATCTTTACATAATGAGGGATGGTAGAGTTTAATGGCGCAAGAGCCAGATCGAGCTATGCTACGTCTAACAAGGTATAAATGACCTGGACGTTTGGAAAAAATAGAAAAGATAAAAATTGGTTTATAAGAAGGAGGTTTATTGTATTACACGTTGGACAAAACCAGTTCTTAATTCTATAAGAAACTCAAATTTATTCGCTATTTAAAATTAGGTACATACTAAATTAATATTTTATTTACAATATTCAACAGCAATCATATAGTGGCGAGAGCCAGTCCGATGGACTGTTTTCTCAGTATTATTTACAATGTGGATGAGAAGTTTTTAATAAATAAAAAAAATTATTTTTACTGATCTTATCGTAAGATAAGATTATAAAATTTTTATAATATTTTTTACCCCCTCAATACCTTGGATAGACTATGTCTAATCTTCAGCAAGAGGAGAGTATTATTTTATATGAATTTTTTTAGAATTTATTATTATTATTATTATTGAAAAATTACAATAGTAATAAATACAATATTATTTAAACTTTTTTGATGATATGAATGCAAAAGAAAAAGGAAAGTAAATATAAAAATGGTTCTTGTTTGGCTGGGTGTACAGTAATGGTCAGCAAACTAGTTCAAGAGAAGGGAGGTAGGGATGGCGACAGGGTGTTAAACAGAGCTGATGATAAGAAGCTGAATAGATGATGATGTAGGTCTTGGAGTGAGATGCTTAACTGAGAAACAGTCTATTGAAGGAGTCATAAAGGAATTAACTAAAAGGGTCTCAGTTGGAATGCAAAGTGTTATGGGGGAATTAGGTGGAAATTATTATTGCAAGATTGATAGGGTAGGGCATGGGTTCCATTATTGTGAATAAAAATTAGAAGGACCCTTATTAGTGGGTTACTATAATTTATTAGTCTATAATAGAATCTTCTAGAGAAATAGTTGATGTGTTTAATAATAGGAGGGATATAGAGTTCTTTATGCATGACAAAATTTCTGATATACCAAGGTTAGTTAGTAATCATGCGGAGAATTTTATTTCTAAGGACCTGTATTTTTTTAATTTGGGTAGGTGCGGCATGGCCCCAAGTGGGGGAAGCATAAAGTAGGATAGGGCGGATTACTTGTTTATAGAGAAGAACTTTGTTAGCAAGTGTTAGTACTAAATTTCTGTCAATTAAAGGTATACAGTTACGGACTTGGGCCCAGCATTTGTCAATTATTGATTAGATATGAAGTTGGAAGGTGAGTTTGGAGTCCAGGATAACTCCTAAGTATTTGACCTCAGTTTCCCAAGAGATTTGATCATTAAAAAATTTAAGTTTTTTATTAGGAGGGGGTGTGGGATCTTTTCTAAATATAAGAAATTTAGTTTTATTAGTGTTTACAGCAATCCTCTAGAGTGTCATCCACTCCTCTGTTTTAGATGATTTTGTAATTTATCTATTACATTGATGGAATTTTTTCCTTGGGTGAGGATTGCTACGTCCTCTGCGAATAAACAGAGGTTATTTTAGGGACTTTGAATGAAGTCATATGTGAACAAATTTTAGCAAATTGAAAAAATAACAGACCCTTAAGGTTGACCGGCTTATAAATGGCATATTGTAGAGAGAGTATTATTAAGTTTCACTTAGAATGTTCTATCCTTATGGCAGTTATTTATGATAACTATTATGTAGGGGGGGATTTAATTTAATTAGTTTAAAGAGCAATCCACCGTTCAAGAGGCGGTCGAAAGCTTTTTGTATGTCGAGGAAGATACCTCCAGAGACTTGTTTGGAATCTCTTTATCAGAGAGTACCAGAATATCAGAGAATACCAGACTATTATTGCCTATTAGTGGGGGGATATTGTAATATTTATTAGAAAGTTTTTTGTTCATATTAAAAAGGGAGTTATTTTCATTATTAAGCTGGTGGAGTAGATTTTCCCATTTTCTGTTTTTAAATGTATTGATTTCATTTTTAATTTGCCTTTTGAAGTTATTAATTATGGATTTCAAAGGAGAGTATCATGTGTTTGCCATTGTTTCATGTACATATTTTTCTCTTTAATTAGGTTTCTGATATGAGGGGAGAGTCTAAGATGGGGGGTTTGGATGGATCTAGTATTACTCTCATGGTTAATTGCAATTTGGATACTAGTAGTAAATGATGTAATTGATTGGTCTTAATCAGAGATATTATTAATAATGGGGTTACCTTTTGTGATATTATACAGAATTTTTTGATAGCGGAACCAATTAGTAATTGTTACAGTGCGAAGGGGGATAGGGAGAATTTTATTGAAAGAGATGTCCATAAGTATAGGGTTATAGTCGCTAGGTGGTTCATTGACACTCTCGATATTGTAGAATGGAATGTTTTTGAGGATAGCAAAATTATTACAGAGTAAGTATTGCTATTGTAAGGAAAGTGAATGGGTGAGTCGGGAGCAGCTATTTGGAAGTTATTCGTGCTGCACATAGCATGAATAATTTTATCTGATCTGTTTGCCCTCCCTCTGTTCCAGGTTGGATGTTTTGCATTAAAGTCGCCTATTAAAATTACGGTGGGGTTGTCTGAGAGGATATTTCTTAAATCGTTATGTTTAATGAGATTACTGGGGGATGGTAAATTGTAGAAACTGTGAAATATTGGTTATGTTTGGTATTGATATTGGTATTTTCAGAGGTGGGGATATTTTTATGATGACCATAGGATGATGAATCCTATTTTTAATTAATATTACAGTGCCTCCGTCCTGATGGATTGATCTTTCAGAACGATATATATTGCAATTTGGAATTTTAAATTTTTCAGAGGGTTTGAGGTGAGTTTCCTGGACTTCTAGGATGTCAAGGTTGTAATCATCTATGAAATTTTGGAGTTCTCCTATTTTTTTGATTTAATGCCATTTGCATTTCAACTTGCAGTCAGGAGGGATGGGGGTAGTTTATTTAGCATATTAAATTTTAGAACCAGATGGACATCATACTGCAAATGGCTTGGAATGATATTCCAATTTTTGAACATAAATCAATTTTATTATCAGCGAATATCTGTCATATTGATTCAAATTGTTGATAAGTTTCCATTATTTTATCAAACTTGAAGTTTTTGAAAATTTTTAAAACTTTATTAACGAAGGAAAGACTTGAAGGTTGGCTGTCATTGATGGGTGTGGAGTTTTGGTCACTTTGGCTGTTGTTGTTTTTGGAATTTTTACGTCGTTTTTTCCAGTAGTTTGTGGTTGTTGGAGGAGAGGGTTTGAAATTCATAGGATTTTTAGGGCAACTAGAATATCTTGTAGTATGATCGCCACCGCAGTTACAGCATTTTGGGGAGTTCAGGAGTTTTGATGCAGCCATGAGGTGGATGATGATCTCCACATATCACATATTTAAATTCCATAGTGCAGAATCTAGAGTGGTGAAAATAACTTTGACAGCGATAGTATTGATTGGGTGTTTTTCTTTTACGGAGAGGTTCAATTTTAACTGAAAGGCATCCAATATTATTGATTTAATTTTTTTTTGTTGTTTTCTATTTTTGGAAGTGTTACTAAAAATAGAGGAAGAATCTGGTTATTTTTTTGGATTTTAAGTTATTGCATTCATTGACTATTGGATTATATTCAGCTAATATCTGAATTACTTCAGCGTGGCAATAATTAATTAGGAGGCTTTTAATTATACAATACATTTAAGGATTCTCTCACTAGGTAATTTAAATGAGTGAGCTTCTAAATTCCTCTCTTGAACATGATTTTGGATTGTCTTGAACTGCAGGGGAAATTTTTTTTAAACTATTTCTTTTAAAATTGCCTTTGAGCTCGCATTTCTTCAATTTCATCATATTTTCAAGAGTTGTTTTTGGGTCGTCAATATTAGCTAAGTTGATTGGGATAGAGTTTTTTTTAGCTTCCTCTTTCAATTCGTCGGGGAATTCTGAATTGTAATCATCAGTATTATTATACTTTTTTATTTTTAGTTGTATCGTTACTAAGTGCTTGAGAATTGGTATCATCCATATCAGAGATGAAATCATCATTGCTGTTGATGTCTGAATCTTCATCAGAGAGCTTAGAATATTTGTTGTTCAATAAAAGGTTAAATTCCTGTTTGTTTTTTTTTAAAAAAATTGATTTCGTATTTATAATTCTTTTGGGAGAGTTTAACTTTCTTTTACTTTCTACTACGTAAAATTCGCTGTCTTTACTTACAGTAATGATAGTAGGAGTGGATTTTAACTTTTCAGAGCATTTTGAAGCGGTTTCAGAAGCTAGGTTTTTAAGAAGTGTTTCATATTTGTCATTAGCTTCCTGTTGAGATTTTTCTTCTGTTTTATTTTGAGTTCGAGGTTGAAGACCGCGTATTATTTAGAATTTCATTTTTATTTTTAAGATGATTCCTAATATCACACAGCTCGGGTAGTGTTTTCATTTTCGTTTGATAATATTTTAAGAGTTTCGAAATCATTGGGTGGGAACATGAAACATTTTTAACAGAATCAATAAATTTTTTTAAGAAAGGGAGAATTTGATGAAGAGTGCCTAAGTTGTGATTAGAGAAAAAATCTTTACAAGCTTCAAGAGTAATTATCGAGTCACCGAAAATGGCATTTACCTCCTTTAGTTTCATCAGTCCAGCAACAATCAGTTTGAGATCCAAGTAGCTTGGCATGATAATCCATTGAATTGAATGCGCTGAGCAGCGGAAACGACATCACTTTGTGGAGTCAGGGGGAAAGAATCGATTTACAATATTTAGATTCAATTGCTAAGAGTACGTACTATCTTCATGACCACTTGAGACAGAAACAGTTTAGGACCGCAAAGTTGTTTACAACTCGACTTCTCTCAAAATCAGGGAAAGTAACACTTGTCTTTTAATTTCTCTCCCTCCTATGACTGATTCATACTCTAAGCGGTGATCTTCCAAACACCTCGGTGAACTTTTCGACCGTGGGCAGTGAGTTTCAACACGTGGTATACCAACATATTCTCCTGTAGTCAATCTTGCTCTATCGATGGCATTTTCAAGCATCAAATTGTCGTTCTCACACACTATGCAAATCACTTCATCGGATTTCTTATATCATTTTTATTTTTTACAACAAATTTAATCATTTCCATATTTATTGTGACTTATGAATCATCCACCAGCGGCGGACTGCTTACTTCACAATGCTTAGAGCCAATGGAGTGTGAATGAACTTTTTATATCTTTCTATCAGTGATTCCCTTTGGATTGCAATTACGATGGATAATACAACTTTAAAGTTTCTCCATTCTTCACTGTAAGTCATCTTCCTGGACCAACAGGTGAGTGCCATGCTTAGTGAAGTTTTAATCGAGGATAATGAATTAAAAGGATTAACTAATTATGTTAATGCAGAAAAGTGTGGAATGGTAATTAATCAAATCCATGATTTCAAAAAAGCCCACGAATCTTAAGCGAAGTTCTCAGTCTATGCTCTTACTAATATTACTTTGATTAGAACTTCACTACAAGTTCAATTTCAAAATCATTTAGTTGATACAAATAAAGTCAATCAATTAAAAATAATATCTAATAAACGAGATAAAAATAATGAAAGCCAATTATCTTCGGAGCAGCAAACTCTTAATAACTACTAGTACCTGAACTCTCATTTCAAGCAAAAACAACGATTTTATTGAAGTTAAAAATAAACGAAAACTAACCTCCCATAAAAAAGTCGCCGAACTAAATAAAAAGATTAAAAAGCAAGATCTTATTCTTAAAACCTCAAACAGGTATTTCGACCTTTCAGAAGCTGATCGCGAACTAGCAGATATTGAAAGCAACAACGAATCTTTAACAGATGTTGAAGAATTATATAAGAACTCCGAATATGATGAAAATTTTCTGTGCATCTCTGCAACCGAAAAAGCACGCCTTCTACTTCTCATAGTCATTTCTAATGTTGAAAATCCTCATGAAACCCTGAACTAATTAAAAGAACTCACAAATACTGAAATTAAAAGTAAATACAATAATAAAAATCTAAAAGTTTTTCCCACCACAATTGATGCTTTTAAAACCATTAAAATAGCATTTTTTTGGGGGGGGGGGATAAAACCTCACATCTTCGATTTACTGGAAGAGCGAATTCTTAAAATTGAATTAAAGGTCTCACAATCAATTACGATCCACAAGATATTGTTACTTAAAATTTCCTCTTTGTGGGCGTGTATAGGAGTGAAAATCAAGTCCAACTCGGAGGATAACAATAAATACTGCTTTATTCGTAAGTCTTTAGGACAACACACAGGTAGCACAGCTTGGAGAAAAACAGATACACAACATTTGCACAATTTAGTGACACAGATACAGGAACAAAATACACACTAAGTACAATCCCAGTTATAACATCAACATTCAGCTCACCAGCTTATTAGTCCTCAGTACGGAGAGCCTCCTCAGTAATATTCTACACTTCCAGGGTAGGATCCGACGATTCCCAGCAGATACACGTTGCTTCTCCACAAATTCACCAGCATGCTTCACTTCAAATGCCGATACCTTTCAGTCAATTCCCCGATCGATCTCCGCAACAGAGACTCAAGACAGACTCCGACAGTTCCGCTAGATTCAGATCGAATCTCCTGCAGATTCACTTGGCCATATTCCCCATATATACTTGGTCTACAAAGCAAACTCTAACAGACAAATAGATTCGGTACACAGACTGATTCCTCCTTCGACGGTAGTTCTCGGTGTATTAAAACCTTTTCCGTCCAGAAGTGACGTCCCATGGGAAAATTCACGAAAAGTCCGCAACTTTCTTCCCGTTCGATCTTTCGCTTAAGTTCCAGCCCTTTCGAGTACTTTACATCTGTCGCCAAGTCATCAAATCCCTCACCAAGGAGAAGGAGGTCATTGCTTAAACTCTCTTTCTGGTGACATCTTTGTAAATCCATTCTTTCCTTTATAAGAGAAGCGTTGCAAGGAAGCATCAACTCATGTTCGTGACAATATAATTCAAGAATTAACTGAATACAATCTCATAGCTCCCACGTGCAATATTCTTCAATAAAAAAAGTAATCAACCCCTTCCCATGTTCTTAGTCACTCTCCCCAAAACGGAGCAATATAAAGCTTCCATCTCAATAACTTTCATTTGCTATCTATTAGTTAAAACTGAACTCTTGCGCAAACGAAAAATGCCAAGCCAATGTTTTAGATGCCAAAGCTTCTTCCACCATTCAAGATTTTGCACAAAAGAATATAAGTGTTTGAAATGTGCAGGTAACCATGGCCAATTCGCCGAATAGCAACCTCCCCTCCCAATGTTGCAATTGTGGAAATAACCATACTGTTAATTATTCAGGTTGTCCACAAAATCCATTAAATTTCAAATTCCTTCCCTCCCTAACTACCAACTATTGAAAAAGAAGAAAAAATAATAGCCAGAAGTAACAATAATCAAGCTCCCATCCATCAAACACCCACACCAACCAAAGTAGACAGTAACAACTTCCCTTCTGTAAAAGACTTCAAAAACCTGTTTGAATTCTTCAATAATTATAAGCAAAATCCAACAATCTTACCAACTCTTCAAATCGCTTGGGGAAGTTTTCTCAAATAAAAATCAAGACTTTTTGACAATATAAATTGGGAACCTCGCTGAAGGTTCATATATTTTTTTTAAAATTGTTGATTTGATTAATTATGATTCCACATTTTTCTAAATTAACATAATTTATTAATGTTTAAGTAAGGATGGCACTTACTTTTTGATTTTGGAAGATGACTTGTAGTGAAGAATGTAGAAAATTTGAATTTGTATTATTCATAGTGATTGTAATCCAAAGGGAATTACTGCTAAGAAAATATTAGAAGTTCATTAACAGTAAATTGGAGCACAGCGACGTGAAGCAAGTTGTCCAGCGCCGGTGGACAATTCGTATGAAGTCATAATAAACATGCAAAAGTATTCAATTTGATGCGAAAATAAAAATGAAATCAAAAGTCCAGTGAAGTGATTGACATAGAGGGTGAGAATGGCAATTTGATGTTTAAAAACGGATAATAAAAATAAAAACCAACGTTTTTAAAAACAACGTTTTTATATGGTGGCAAAGTTTATTAGAGAAAATTATTGAAATATTAGTTAAAACTGTTAGTTATTTAAACTTTAAAATTTACTTAAAAAGAGACATTTGTGAGAGTATTAAAAAATTCATAAAACTCATAAAATCAAAACATGCATTTGAAAGTTTGTAAGTCATTCTATTAAAAAAAGAATGGGAACCAAAATTCAGAAAAAATTATTGTGATAAGACACGGCGCCAAATATTGGAAACTTTCTTTCTTGAGAATGATTACTGATTTAAAGTCAGCAACCCTTACTATCTCGGAGATAGTAAGGGTTGCTGAGTACAAAAGGTTTACGATACCGCCTGCTGCGTGGGGAGTGCCGGTGCTCCCAGAGGGGGAAAGAAATTTTTTCCTCAATTCTAAAAGTGCCGAGGGGAAAGAATATTTTGACTTATTAAAATTATTGAAATATTAGTTAAAACTTGACGCGAACGTCTAAATATTACATTGTTAGGCGAGTACGAACGATTCCCAAAATTTCAAAGCTCTAGCTTGATGGGAAGTTGGTTAAATTAACGATCGAAAATTTGATGACACACACACTCACACCAAGTGAAATTCAGAAAAACGTTGTAAAAACACCATCGATGGAGAACGACTGACCAAAGTAGTATTTGTTGATTCATCACATGTTGAAATTCAGCGCCCGCGATCGAAAAGCTCGCCGAGAAGGGAACTTGTGATCGCTGCTGAGAGAAGGAATCATTCACTGAAGGGAGAAAAAGTAGATCATGAGACTTCACTCCATGAGGTTGAAAAGACCAAGGTGAAGCATCAAAAATACGCTTTTAACGTGGAGTTGAAATCGGAATATCCATTTGTTAAAGCAAGTACCAACAATGAAAACAGTGAAGTTGATCATGTAAAATGTAGGAGTGTGTTTTTCAGTAGCAAATAGTGGAAAACTGACGTTGTAAAGCTCATTTAATCTATCACGCCTAAGTGTACTGTTATCGCAACAATTTCAAATAAAAGTGTGAAATGATTTTTTTTTTAAGTAAAAGATAAGATGCAGAAAATAATTCGAATTAAAAACCAACGTTTTTAAAAACAACGTTTTTATATGGCGGCAAAGTTTATTAAAAAAATTATTGAAATATTAGTTAAAACTGGATGCAAATATCTAAATATTGCATTGTTAGGCAAGTAAGAACAGTTCCCAAAATTTCAGAGCTCTAGCTTGCTGGGAAGTTGGTTAAATTAACGATAGAAAACTTGATGACACAGTGATACACACACAGACAGATACACACCAAGTGAAATACATAAAAACGTTAAAACTAACTAAAATTAATTAATTCATCCGGTAAATTAAATGAATGGAATGCATTTTTACCCAACCACCCTTGGCGACAAGAATTACTTAGCGATATTTTGCTAAATGTGGCTACCCTGTTTCGTTTTACGGACTTAAGTTAAACAAAAAATAAAATAATAATAATAATAAATAAAAACCAGCCAAGTTTGGAGCAAATTTTTGAAATCGCGCCAAGTGATTGGGCTAAACTGCATTATTAAAGAAAATATTAATTAAAACTTATCGCAAACGTCTAAATATTGCATTGTTAGGCGAGTACGAACGATTCCCAAAATTTCAAAGCTCTAGCTTGATGGGAAGTTGGTTAAATTAACGATCGAAAATTTGATGACACACACACACACACCAAGTGAAATTCAGAAAAACGTTGTAAAAAGCTACAGCTGGTCTGTGGACATACCATACAGTATTGCATATCCAGTTATTTTCATTGATGAATCGCAGCTGTAAAATGATTTAAGCATGCTTCTCTATGGCAAATCTACTAGTTCTAAAACAAAACTTGAGTCTATAATCACCGATGTGTTGGTACCTTATGTAAATAATTTATTAGAGGAGGATTTGAATGATGCAAGTTATGTTTCATTTATAGGGGCTTATCTGACTACAAGAAAATAAAACTGATTCTCATAATCGTAGGATACTTTATAAGACATTTCGGTATTCACATAAGAATATTAGAAGCAAAGGATTTGTCAGATTAAACATCTAACAGAGTTGTCAAATATATTGTAGAAATTTTAAGAAGAATTTATTTGGGTAAGAAAGCACGTGGATTTTGCGTAAATAATATCTAAACCAACTTTGGAAGGAAGCGAAGGACTGGCAAAAACAATATTTTTACAAAACTAAAAACAAATCTGGGAGAAAGAGAGCTTAGAGGCAATTGGTTGTACTGCACATATTTCGCTAAATATACTGCAACCGATTGTCTTTCAATTGATGTACAAACGCTTATAAGTAAATAAGATTTATTTCTAATCTTTTATATACACAGAGGGGATTAGTTTTTTTTTATTAACGTCGCACTAGAAGCAACACGAGGGCTATTGGTGACGGACCTCGTAATTTTGAACAACGGTCAAGTGACGAGGACGACACCTGAGCTGGCATCTTCCTCTCCTAACATCCGCACCACGCCAAAGGGAGGACTTTGGGCCCCGAACAGATTTAGCGTGCATCAGCTCCGGCTACACGGCGGGTCTTTGGCGGTCAAGGATCGAACCCGCGACTGAACGTAAACCGCCGGCCGCTAGTCCACGACCTTGACCGCTAGGCTACCGCGGCCCATACATACACAGAGGGGGAGTTAATGATGAATTACAGTTTTGTGAATACGAAGACATCGAATATAAAAAAAAGGAGGGGGGGGGAACAGAGCCTCACAAAAGGTAGTTAGCGTTACAGTCTGCTATTATGTGCCTGATGGTTATTAAAACTTATTCTGAAACAGAAACATAATCTTAGAATTACTCAGAACAGAACTTGGCTTTATTTTTACGTATAAAAGGACAGGGCATTTCGGTTACAAAAACCAGCAGTATCTTCGACGACCTAAAAAACAAAATTAGTAGAAGTGTTTTTTGCCGTTAAAAGTACGTTGAAATTTAAGCAAGCTAGAGGAAGAATGTGTGATTTAAACCAACTATTTTGAAAGAAAAATTGAGATTTTATGGGACCTGTGTCCTTCCCACTAACCTCATATTGAAGAACCTTTTCAGCATATGGAAAATTTAACTGGATTCTATTAAATATCCAACTCATGGTAGTTATATTTTTCCGAAGTCAATGTGGTTAAAGAAGAAATTTTTGTTCAGACATCTGCACTAGAAGCAACACGAGGGCAATTGGCGAAGGACCTCGTAATTTTGAACCTCAGTCAAGTGACGAGGACGACACATGAGCTGGCACCCCCTCTCCTATCTGTGCAACGCTATAGGAAAAAAAGTTATCTGTTTAAGACAAAATTCCGTATCATTATCTATAAAGATGGAATGAATATTTAGTCTTCAAAGAAAATGATTCCTATAAGAATGTTAGTAAAATATACTGTGTTTGACAGCAATTAACGAAGCTGTCAAACGTGTTTTTAGTTAAATGCTGAACATGTGGACCAGTGAAAAAACTAAATTATACGTTGAAACTTTAAAGTGTATGCTAATTTCCAAATATAATTTTAACCTTACTTGCAGAGAATTTTATCAAAAAAACCATTTCCTTTTTCAGAAAAATATAAGAAACAAAATTTAAAAAAAAAATGTGTAAGATGATACAGTACTAATCTTGTTTCACAAGATTTTCTTTTTTCTAAATGTTTTATCCATACCTCATTTTATTTAGTTTAAGTCGATACGTACACCAAACCTAAGATGCTATCATAAATTTATTAGTTTTAATTATGGTGAACACACCTTTCAATTTTTTGCCCCTATAAGAGATCATCCTGATTTCCAATTTTTAAAAAATGGTTACCTTACAAGAGCCAATTAAAATCCATCTTTACAAAAACTCAAATAATTCTAGGAAAAAAATATTAAGATGCTAAACATTTTTAACACCATTTTTCTATTTAAAATTCACACACACAATACACTGTATGTTGTCGTCATTAGAATTCTAATTTTATTTTAGCTCACTTTACTAACATATCAATATATATATATATATAATAAAGTAATTAATATGATATATAATAACAGACAAGAATGTGTTAAATATGGTTTCAGCTACAATAATCTTTTTATTGATTCAGAAAATTTTATATTGAATCTTGCAAACGTGAGATGACGCCTCCCAGCAACAAAAAAGACTTCATTAGTCAGCCAGAGAAAGTTTAAGCAATGACCCCTTAACCTAGGCGTCGGGTTAGGGGAGAAACTTGGAGACAAAACGTAAGGTTCCCGAATGTTCTCAAATCGGGGAAAATTCGACTGAGAAGAAAGTTACGTCCTCCTGTGACATCATACCTGGCCATATAGGTAAAAATACGCCGAGTCAGTCAGTCTGTCTTTGGAGATTGAATGGAAGCCGTCCGCACTTGGAAGTAGATCTATCTAGTAAATTCACGGAGAAGCAGCATGTATCTACCAAGAACTGTCGGAGCCTGTCTTGGAAATGCAGAGCATTACTGCGGAGGTTTGTCCGTAGTGGTAACTAAAAAGCTAAACGTTGCTGATACAATTGTGATTGTCTTCACAAATGTTATTTTGGTTCCTATATCTGTGTTGCTAATCTATACAAGTGCTGTGTTTCCTATTTATGCAGTTATTATGTCAAGGTTTGCTAACTATATGTCGTCCTAAACTGTAGGGCACTATGTGCGCAGCGGGGGTTGGCAGATCGAATTTTGTCGTCTTATCCTGAATATTTACGAGTAAAGTGTAATTTGCCGTTATCCTCCGTGTTGAACTGATTTTCACTCGTTATATATCCGGAATTTTTGTAACAATATTATTAAAAGAGTAAATTACTGATAATCTTTTGCTCTCTTTCATGAAGAAATTTCCAAATATCAAAATTAAACTTAAAAAATTATTAAAACTTGACCAAATATATTTTTTAAAAAAATCTGTAAAATGTTGGCTTTAAATGGGACTTCACAACTATTTTTAATCTTGAAAATTTTATCACAAAAAGGATTTTATATTTACATATGTACTTTTAATATATATATAACTTTACGAAATTTTTATCAGCTTAATTCGATTAACTTTTGATTTGGTGAATTTCATGTCGAGTTGTCACCATCGATGACATCTGGATTCACCACTCTATACAGTGTAGGGAGGGGAAGCAACAATCAAAACAATGGGCTTCAGATGAATCTGCTCCAAAGATGGCGAAGACGGTCTCATCAGCAGGAAAAGTTATGGCACCAATTTTTTTGGGGGGGGGGATGCGAAGGGCATCATACCGCGGAAAAACTCACTGAACAATACCATGGTGTGTTCATTTTTAATTGTGTTAATCGTTAGTGTATCACGGTGTGTTACACTAACGATTAACACAGGTAATTTTTGAACAACATTCTAAACCCACATTTTTAAAAATAATTTTTTTTTTAAGAATGAAATTCATTTATGCAAATTTTTGCAGTATAAGATATCATTTGTCAAGTGTATGCAATGACATTATCAATCTTGTTAATAAAAAGTTCAAGGAAATATTTTGAAAATGATTT
>BMAW01036545.1:53833-75725 GCA_019974015.1 Nephila pilipes
TTATAAAACTGAACTTTGCAAAGAAATTACATCCACAAAATGCACAAAGTTTAATAACTATTCAAGTGTTAAATTTTTACAAAAATTCAATTAAATACATTCATAGGATTTCAATAATTAAAAAAAGCAAATAAAAAATTTAACTTTCTCCAAATTATAAACTTTTAATGATTTATGAATCAAAGGAAAGAAATACAGGACAAAAAGGATTATTCAGATTACACATATTCAATATATTTTAACCATACAAAAATGTATATAATGATTATCTTAGTCAAAATATCCAAAAATACTGATGAAAAAACTAACATCTAAAACATATTGCATAAGAAACAAGATTAAATGATGTTCTTCATGCATGCAAAATTCTGCATGATATTTATTCTGTTCTTTACACAGAAGTTTGCAACAGATACATGAACTCAAATAAAAATAATTATTTTTGCTTGAAATTCAATCTAACATTAAAGTAACTGTAAAAAAATTTGTGCAAAGTTTTGCAAAGAACAGATTTAGCCACCCAAGATGTACTTTTTTTTAAAAATAATTATCATTAAATTACTCAATTAAATACAAGAATTAAAGTAAATGATGAAATATCAAGAAATGGACAACAGTAAATTTTTCCGATAATAAAATTAAAGGAAATGATAAATTATTAAGTGAATGTAAAGTTTATTGGCGCAAGAGCCAGATATGGCTATGCTGCGCCAAACAAGATTAAACTGTGGTCTAGACGTGAAGTTGAAAAAAAGGTAAAAATGGTTGACAAGAAAGAGGGTCGAAAATAGAGAAGGATCGCTAGGGTATCCCGGGAGTGCGTCACCCGTGTTTACCAAAGACAGTAAACCCCATGGGAAAGAAAAAGATCACTAAGGTGCCTGGGGTCATGATGCCCGTACTTACCTGAAGAAGGCAAGTCCCTGAGGTCCCCTGATATAATCCCCAGGGGCAGGGTGCCTGGCTATACCCCCAGATGCTGGGTACCCATTTTAGTCGCCTCTTACGACATGCATGAGCTACAGTGAGACTATTCTGTCATCCCCGGTCACCACACGGGTCGATAAATTATTAAATTGAATATATTTAAGCTAAATGTATTTAAAATTGAAGAAAATGATAAGAAATTGAAAAGCGATCTGGTATACCGAAATGCCCCACCTAAAACAATAGCCCTTTGAGAGGCTAATTATTAAATAGATTTGTTACAGAAGTTGAGAAATTTAAAATTTCTAGAGTTTATCAGGAAGTACTACATATCAAACTTTAATTTAAGCATACAATCATGTTTCCTGTGGGTAAGCAGTGAAATTTTTGTTCACAGTCTCCAATTTCATGTTGAGCATTGTATTAATTTAAGTAGTGAATATATTATTGAGCTAATACTCTTAAATTATTTTTTATCTAATTTATTTTTATGTGAATAATACATATTTATTTATGTTCATTTATCATTATTAAATGGGAAACACTTTTTTCAAAACCCCAATGAAAGAAATATAAAAACGTAATTCATTCATGATGAAACAAAAAATAAATCTTTTAAAAAACCAATTTTTATATAATTGTTAAGTTTATAAATAACAGTGATATAGAAAATATGTATGTAATATTACAAAGAATTCTCTAATACATGTTGTGATATTTAATGTATTCCCCATAACAGGACTCATCCAATAAAGTTTAATCGGTCATTTCATTATCTCGCCCAAGGATTAATCCCAATCATGATATGGGTCTGAAGATTTGCCTTATCACATCCAAAACATTTATTTATCGTTAAGTTTATTTATGAATTGTCCATCAAAATAGTCCACTTAAGTAATTTATTAAAATTGAATTTCTTATTTAGCTTAAAATTTTCCATTCATCTTTATCCAGTATTGTTGTATGAAATATGCTTCAAAATTGTTATGCATAGAAATAAAATATGCAATAGTTCTCAAATACATATGAATACACTAAAATACTTATATTATACTTATAAAAACTATTATATTATTTTCTTTTAAATGCAAGTTCTTACCATCAGCATTAAGTTGACAAGTTTCAAATGGTCCTAAGAAAGCATATCTCATGCCCAAGCCTTCTGACATTACAGCATCAATATCTTCAACAGACATTACACCATCTTGTACAAGTCGCCAGCACTCATTTATAATAGCATATTGCATGCGGTTTATGGCAAAACCATAAATTTCCTTTTTAACAATTACTGGTTTCTGGCCAATTTCTTTCATCAACTCTACAGTTCGAGACACAATATCAGGACTAGTCCATGGAGAAGGCACTATTTCGACTATAGGAACATAGTATGGTGGATTAGCCTAGAAATGAAAATAATAATTAATACTAGATTTTTTTTTATGAAAAAGTAATTAAAAGTACTGAGAGTGTACCTTGGTTTTTTTTTTTATACGTAAACAACTTAAAGATGAAAAATTAACAGATTATATTTATAAAATTATTAGATCAAATAGTTCATTTTTTTTGTTTTAAGTACTGATAATAATAAAAGAAACAAATCACAAATACTGAAACTTTATTTAGTTATAAAACTTTTTATCAGACATCTGCATTTTATATATTTAGGTACCAGTAACAGAACTATAATTTAAAAAAACCCCTATTTAACTTGTTTTTTAAATTTTGCCTACCTCTATCAATTTAAGTAAATAACATGAGAAGCAATTAAAATTTCAGAAAAATCAATACAATATCAGAAATATAATAAATAATTAAATTTAATAACTAAAATTAAAAAAAAATATTCCTTAAATAAAAAAATCATTCAAATAATATTCAGCATATTAGAAGAAATATTATGATCTCTTAGTATTCTTGAAACTACACTTTTTTTTTTGTTATAAAACTAATTTTTTGAGTTTTCAAAAACAAACTTTATACATTATCCCCAAACAGATTTAATGTAAGTCAAACAGATCCTATTTTACTCTTATTAATCATCTTCATTTAAGTATGTAGACTATCTTTTATTTTATTCAAAATTCAATATTAAAGTCTACTATTGAGGATGGCACTTAACAATATAAAAAGATAACATAAAATTGTTACTATCTAACGCTAATTTTATTTATCTCTTTTCAAATTTTTAAGATATTCTTATAAATTATTTTCAGGTCATGGTATTGCTCAAAAGAAGTCTACAATATTTTATTAAAATTGATTTTTCCCTTCACATCAGATTAAATGCATTTGATACATTTCATATAATTACACCCATTTCTTGTTTCCCATGGTATTTGTTTTTTCACAGCTTTTAAATGAAAACAAAAAGAAATTGTTTTGGGTTTTACTTTGATTGTTTTGCACCTTACCATTCATTAATTAAATGAGTAACATATTAATGTAGCATCTGCATATACATACAAAATGTTTGGTTCTGCTATCACTAATTTCATATAATCAAAAAGTTAATCAACTATGATTAACAAAGTAGAAAACATAACCAGCATATCAATTAGTGAAGCAGTATTTTTGCAAAATGCAGATTAATTTTCTGTCAGTGACTTGGATATTGATGTTACACTTGCACACAACCAAAGAAGACAATTCTAATTTTTCAAAACTCTTAAAGGCTGATTTGTATTTGTTTTTCAAGCTGTAGTTGTTTTGAAAGTTATTTATAATTGAATTATTTTATTGTTTTTATTTATACAGCATATCTTTAATCTATGCTAATATTTTTATTGTTTTTTGAGCAAAATATTGCTAAAATGAACTTAGTTTCTCATTTTCAAAAATAAATTGAAACAGTTTAAGTAATAAAGCATCCCTAAAAATTAACAAAACAATCCCCTTTTTTCATGTAATCCTTATATGATTTCAGTTGGCACAATTTTTTGAAAAATATATCTAAAATGTAAATCAAGAATTGATGCACAAATTACAGTAATTAATTTTGAATTAAAGAAGTCAATATCTATAAGAAAATCAATAACTTTTTACACAAATAATTTTATATAGTAGCATAAATCAAATTTTTTTTTCTCTGAATAAAAATTGACACATATATCTGAACAAAAATAATTTATATAGAACTTTCACATAAATCATAAGATATTATTAACCTTGTAAAAGTTCCCTCCCCATTTCATATAAAAAAAATGCAAATGCTTCAGAATAAACTTACTGGATGTGCAACAAGCACTTGTGAACGATGCTTTAAATTTTCTGAAAAAGTTGATGGTGTAATGCAACTAGTTGAACTACATAAAGTCATTTTATCAGTAGCAAGACTATCTAATTTCTGGAAGACAATTTTTTTCATTTCTTCATTTTCAATTACAGACTCCTAGAAAACCAATGCATAAAATCTTACATACAGAAAATAAAGTAATTTTCAGAAAAAAAGTAGAAATAACATTAAAAAATTAGCTCAATAAGTATTAGAAAAAATAACTCTATGCTTATTGTTAAATTACTCTTAATGAAGGCAGACCTTTTTCAGCTAATAGATAATTAAATGGTACACCGAAAAACATATTACACAAAAATATTGGCATTACACATTAATATTTTATCAGATTTTAAATAACAATTTAAGCTTCATAACTCTTTTATAAAATAAGAAGTAATTAAAAAATTAAATAACATTCACATTTAAAGTACCACTTAGATGTCTTCAACACTAACCTGCACATGTAATGCATCTTTGACACAAGTTTCCAGTTCTTCAGCTCTAGAAATTAGCTTAATTTGTTCATCTGCTGAAAGATCACCTCGAAGTAATTCAGAACTTTCTAATTTGTGCAACTCTTCTGCGATAGTTGTGAGTGCATGTAATGAAGCAGTGTCATCTTTATCATAAATCATAACATCATATCCAGCACTCGCAAACAACATTGCCCAACTTTTTCCGATCAAGCCACTAATAAAGATATCATTATTTAATATTTCAAAGAGGAAAAATGTAATGAGAAAAGAGGCACAATAAAAAGATGCATTTTGATTAATTGTATCATCATACATATCCTAATTATTTAAAGAATATTAATTATGCAAGATATTACACAGTAAGTTTCAGGATACTAAAGCTTTAATTTCAAATATACTTCATACTTAAACAATTATGAGAACTTCTTTTCTTTATTCAAGAAACAATACCAGGGACACAGTGAGAAATTTTTCATAGGAGGGGGTGGGTTCTCCTACCTAAACTTAACCTCAAAATTAATTTCATATTTCATTGTTTATTTTCCAGGTGAAAAGAATGTTAATTTTTCTGAAAAAATAAAAAGAATTTGGTATAAAAAAGTTTCAGTACATGGCCCTTATGGATGAGGGGATTACAACCCTTATAACCCCCCTCTATCGTTACATGTTGATAGTGATAATCACACGCACATATAAAAAAAACCATATGCTAATAACACACAGAAACAACCACAAAAAATAAAAACAATAATAAATAAGAACTATGTAGAGAGGATAAATAATATTTTCATTTAATTATATCTATATAGAATACGGCAATTTTATAGGGTTTACATTAGAAACAATTTTAAATGAATAAGCATTTGTTTTACTTTCATACTCTCAAAAGGAAAAAAAAAAATTCGTAAAATAATATAGAAAAGGAAATGAAACTTACCATCCCACAATAGCGATTTTACCCTTCCCCATTGTAAAATTCGACTGAAAATTAATAAATTCTAGTTAGGTGTATCCGAGTTTATCTTTTATCTGAAACTTGACTTTCAAAGTTCATATAGATAAAATGTGTTTCGATATTTATTCTTTAGGCAGTTAATAAATTCTGTCGAAATCCTCTACAGAATACCGTAAAATTAGAAAAAAGAATTCAATACTGTAGAAAAATATTTCGTAGACCAAAAGTCAAATAAAATGCGGTCCGTCAAAAACAAAAGTTTATTTACATTTCCCTCCCCCACCTGCTGCTCTTAAAAATGCTGCCGGATTCCAGGTTGTTAACTGAACAGGTGTATCTTAAAATATCACATTACAGCACTCCGCGTGAATTGAACGTGATAATTTTTATTTCATTTCCGGGATTACAAATCGAAAAAATATATTTTCATCCCTTTTTTTAACAATCATCATTACCATCCAAAACTAGGTGTTAATAGAAGACTTTAAAATTATCCGAATTAGAGATTCCTAATAATTCCTTTCTTTTTGCGTATTTATTCTCAATTATGAAGTTGACTATTAGTTGTAAGAGATATACAGATCTCTATAATCTTTCTGATGTTTTTGTCAAGTTCCACCAAGGTGATCTAACTGGAATTAATTTCACTAAGCAATTTTTCATTATTTGATCATGTGATAATGATCTTTCATTATTTTTTCATCATTTGATTCTGAGATGGTTCTGTTCACTTTACACTCTCCCAATCTTAAATTTTCAAAATCAATCTAATTAGATTAATACATGTTAAAACTATTGTGCTTTTTTTCCCAAGCTGCTAATCATTCATAAATTCTGCACTAAATTTCTGTTACGTCATTTAGAGTTCTAATTCTCAAATTCTCACAAAATTAACGTAAATGATCATTTTTTTTACAGTACTGCATTCCTTTCTTAGGATTTTGGAACTGATATTTAAAATAATAATTTAATTAAACTTATACATTTGTGCAAAGTTAGAGCTCAGCGTCAATAGTCATAATCAATGGAATTGAGTGAATACAAAAAAATCTTCATTCAATTATCCTAAAGTAATTTAAGATTGGAAAGATTGCTGAAATCTCGAACTGAGTTCCATTTTCATATGCACAATTGAAAAATGAGATATGGGGAGAAAAATCATACTTTTCTCATCACATTTTCTGCTTCACCAATACCTTACTTTTTGGAATAATTTAAACGCCTTTATGTGATAAAAATGCAGCAAAAAATTAAAAGTTAGAAATAAAAACATTAATTTAAAAGTATTTCTTATCTTTCTTTTCAACTTACACACTTCAACTTCAAATATTATATTTATATAAATGGAACTCTTTACTTGAAGGCAAATCTCTTAATAATTACAAAAACTTTAACATATTATTAAAAGATTCTTTGTAAAGTTTTGCAAATTAGCCACCCAAGGTGTGCTTTTTTTTAATTAAATTCCTACTATTAGTTCATACATATTCACACATATACATATTCACTCTCCCTATATATATTTATTTATATATCTTGTTCAAATTTTCAATCGTTAATAAAATACTTTTTATTCATCCACTCAAGTTGAAATACATTTTTTTAAAACTTGTAGTGGAGAACACTTGATGTTCATACAGTTTTTTCAATTATTAATTCATTAATTAAATTTAATTGGTAAAAATGCAGTTTAGACCAACCACTTGGCGCGATTTCAAAATTCTTTAACTTGGCGAATTTTTTTGGCTGAACGTTAAGTCCGCGAAGCGAAACAGGGTAGCCACATTTGGCAAAATACCGCCAAATAATTCCTGTCGCTAAGGGTGGTTGGGCTAAACTGCATTTCAACCATTTAATTTACCGGATGAATTAAAAAACAAGCCAATGCTTCTACTATGTCATTTGTCTTGTAATTGTAAAGTTGGTAGAGCGTCGGCGTAGAATCTTCATGCCATCGGATCGAATCTAGTCGAAGCATGAAATTTTCTTATTTGATTTTCAAATAATTAATTTAATTTTAAGCGGGAGAAAAAAAATTTCTCTTATATAAGACATTTAGCAGGATATAAATTTAGGAATAAGTACCGTCAGTGACGAAGAATGTAGATCGCTGGATATTTTTTTCTTTTGCCACTTAATATTGCGTTTCTGTCACATGAATATACATATTTATATTAATTGTAATTATTTAATAAAAGTAACTAAAATAAAATTTTTATTTGTTGACCTAAGTAGGAATTGACTTACATTTTTTTATATTACTTGTTTTTTTTTATTATTAAATTACTCAATTAAATATAAAATTTAAAATAAACGATGAAATGTCGAGAAATGAACAATAGTAAACTTTTCCAATAATAAAATTAAAAAACGATAAATTGTTAAACTGAATATATTTAAGCTAAATGTAATTAAAATTAAAGCAAGCAATAAATTATTAAATTGATTATAATTAAGCTAAATGTAATTAAAAATTAAACAAACGACAAAAAATTGAAAAGTGATCTGCTACGCCAAAACATCCCAACTAAAACAATAGCTCCTTGGGTGGCTATTAAATTTGGATATCTTAGGGAAGAATAATATATTGAGAAGAAAAGTGTTTTTGGTCAAAAATTTTTACCTCAATTTTTTTACATGAATTTAAATAAATAAATAAAATAAATAATATTCATCTAAATTTTAATAATAGTTATATACAGCAGACCTTTGAATAGGGCAGAAATGAGTTGATGAAAACATTCAATAATAATAATGATAATAATAATAAAGCAAAATTATAATAGCATAAATTGGCATCAGAAGGTTCTTAAATGTTATTTACTTTATAAGAGAGAGAGAGAAATAACCCTCTAATTCATTTTGTACAGGTATTATTAATTTTATTGAAAAATTGTTAAGATCAGTCGTTATTTTTAATTAAAGTTGTAAACTCATAAAAGTTGTAAATTAATATGGGACTTGATTATTACGGTTTATTAGAAATAGACAGGACCGCTGCAGATAAAGACATTAAAAAAGCATACAGAAAACTCAGCTTGAAATATCATCCAAAGAAGTAACGTTTCTACAGCCAATTAGTTATTATTTTCACATTTTCTGTAATTAATTTGTTGAAATAAGTTTTAATGTAAATTGGATATAATAATTTGATTAGAGCGTTATATATATATATATATAAATGCCTCTCCTCCAAAACCATTTACAATTTTTGCTAATGTGAAGTCGCCATATTGTATTTAAAAAAATAAAATAGCAAAAAATGGGAACTATTTGAGGAAATTAAAGTACAGTGAAAGTATTGCTGTAAAATATAGTGAACAAAAATGAAGTTCAAATGTAATGCTTTAAAAAAAGTATGTCTGCAAAATAGTTTCCCACACGTTCTAATAATGTAGACAAACTGTAAAGTTCAAAATATTTAAAATTTTAAAATCATCCTGACATTTCAATGAATGCTCTAGTACTTGATAGTCTTGAGATTTCTCTCACAATAAACAATCAGTCAACATTGGGCTAAATATTATGAGCTACAATTAAGAAAAAAAAATGAAGAATTAAGTTTACTGCGCATGCTTCAAATATTTTTAACTATACAGGGTGTGTCCCAAAAGTAAGTTGAATGACCTCGCGTAGCAGAAGTAAGCCTCTAGCAATGACGGCAGAGACGGGAAAGGTGGTGATGGGTTTCGAAAAGCCAATGATTTCCGCGTTAGTTGCCTCAGGCTGTTTTACAGTGCATTTCGCTGCTAGTTGAAACCCTTGCTATAGTGACTGGTCTACATTTCAAGATGCCACTTTTCAAAGTCCAGCGTTACGTGATAAAATTTTGTGTTGCGCTCAAGAAAACGGTTGCCATGCTGAGAGAAGCTTATGGAGATAATATCATGTCTCAAAATATGGTTTACCGCTGGCACCAGATATTACGGGAGGGCAGAGAGGACGCCGAGAACGAAGAGTGCTCTGGATGCCTGTCAAAGTCACATTCCGATGAAAATGTAAAGAAAGTGAGAACTATGTTGAACTCTCAACGACGTCTGAGTGTTAAAATCCTGGCATAAGAGTGTTAAATCCCTAAATGTAAATCTCATTGTTACCAAAAATTTGGGCATGTGGAAAATCTGATCGAAGTAGGTCCCCAAGGTGCTTTCCGATGAACAGAAGGCTGCTCTTGCAACGATCTCACGTGACCGCTTGGAGCAGTGGGAAAGTGACTCTCGATTTTCGGATGATGTAATTACGGGTGACGAAACATGGGTTTTCGAGTACGACCTGGAGTCAAAAAGACAAAGTGATGAGTGGCACACGTCAGCTTCACCGCGCCATAAAAAGACGAGAATAATCAAGTTCCTTGTGAAGATCATGCTCACCATTTTTTTTCGACAAAAAAGGCATTGTACATACAGAGTTTGTGCCACAAGGACAAACAGTGAACAGTCATTTTTCTTTGAAAGTCCTGAAAAGGCTCCAAAGCAGAGTGAAAAGCGTCAGAAAGGAGATCGCAAACACTTGGCGTCTTCATCATGACAACGCGCCTTCACACCCCTCCTTCTTTGTCACGGAGTACTTAGCGAAATGTGGTGTGGCAACACTGCCTCAACTGTCGTACAGTCCCGACTTGTCAACAACTGACTACTTCTTGTTCCCGAGAATTAAGAAGGAACTTAATGGTGATCTTCAAGATGGAAGACCATCATTTTGAGACTTTGGAAGCCGTCACAGAAGCGACATCGAGGTGCTTGAGGAGGTCTCCTTCTTTGCCTTCCAGGGTGCGTTCAGTGCCTAGAAAAAACGCTGGTGCCGATGTGGAAGGAAGCTAATTTGAAGAATTTTAGTTGTTTTTACCTTTATCTGCAATAAATCTTTTTTTTACTTTACTTATGCAACTTACTTTTGGGACACCCCTGTATATTGAAAAAAAAAAAAAAAAAAATTGAAACCTGTTAATATTAATTATTAACTAACTTCATTTTTGAGCGGCAATAGCGGTGCAAAGACTATTATTATGATTAATCTTATTAAATTTCATTGCACACTACAGTAACTAAGATATTTAATAGAATTTGTAGTACATAATTATTAATAGAATGATTAAATGAAATAGTTATGTATTAAAACAATTATAAAATCATTTTTATTTCAATCCTTAGTTAATGTTGCAGGATTTCTAAGATTTTTCAACTTCCACCAAAAAGCAATTTTACACCTTAAAATCCTAAAAAAAAGTCTTGTATTGTTCAATATCTCGGCGTAAAGGGTTTTCAAGGTTCAAGGATCATTGAAATTTTTAATCCGCGATATTTAGTTTCACAAATTGGCATACCGCGTCACAGCAGTTACGGGATTATCCAAGAAACAATGAGAATGTGCTTTGCTGTATTATTCTGATTTCTTGTGACTTACTAAATGGATATTCTTGTTTTAATGGATTCAACACAAAAAATAAAACACTCTGCTTAACTTACACAAAAGGAAATAAGATATGTATTGAATAATTGGTTGGATTAAGAGATTTCAACCATTGAAAATAATTCTTTCTTGTGTACCCAAAAAGAGATTTTTTTTTCTCTTGATATAGTCTATGTACCATTCAAATTTAACCGATAGTTAATTTAGAAAAGCGAAACTCATTTGAACGTATAATCTTATTAAAAGAAGAGAGAATGGGGCAAAAAGTATTGCGGCATTCGGCCGCCGAATGCATCGTTAGATTATGGTGCTATCTTAAGAGTTCTTGATATTATCGCTGTAAATGCTTCAACTTTGTACCGGTCATATCCTGAGGTCACAAGTACAGACAGAAACGAGTTCATGCTAAAATTATTCAAGTTCTTGACTCAAGTCCATATGAATCGAAGGCTTATTTCAGAAAGTTTGTCCTTTCAGTCTGACAATTCAAAAAGTTCTGGGTAATAATTGACAATTCAAATAATGTCCGAATCTGAGAAAAAAACTGGATTCCAGAAACATTTGTCTAGAATGTCATTGGAAGAAAAAAACGAAAAACAAAATGTAAGTATGTGGGATATCAAATATGTACCATAAATGTGTACGAAAAAATTGTACTGACTTCTGTACTTTGACTTCGCATGTCTGCAGGGTAAATATTATTTTAAAAACTACATGTAAATTTTTTCATGCCTTCAATTTTTTACTTATTCTAAAGAATTCTAATTTACGAGATTGCTTAAAAATTCTTTGGGAAATAAAATCTGATTTCTTTTCAAAGATAAAAAAAAAAAAAAGGTAATATTTTTTTTTATTCTGTAAAGAAAATATAGAAATAATATCAGTTTTTTTTAAATGCTGATTTAGTTGTAATTATGAGACAGAAAAAAATATAATTTAACTGAAGTTTAGTGAAATTTACTAACTAGAGTTAGTTTTGTTTTACTTTTGCGCAACTGGTCTCTGAAGCCATCCTACAGCAGCTACGGGACGAAATTCATCTCAATGTAGGTGGATCATTAAAATTGAAAAAATCTCAAAAAAATTTAAAATTTTGTCTTTTATAATTTTTTTTATCATTCTGATAACCTCTTTGAGAAAATTAAGCTGAACTTAATATATAATAATTAAAAAAAATATTAAAGGAACATAACATTGCCGAGAAAATAATTTTTTTATTAGGGATGGTTGAATAGAATGATGGGAGCGATACATGAAGAATATAAAATTCGGATTTAATTTAAAAACTATCTTTTATAAGCAATGTTTCAAATGCTTGAGTTGCGTATGAGTTTCGTAAATTTCTTTGTGCTGATGAGCGTTGAAGGTGTATTATGAATTTTGCTATTCCTTCTCCAGAGCAGATAGATAGTTATTAACAAGTTTCCATTAATTCTAAGCATCTACTAAACGTAAAAAATCTCACTAATATCTTAAATATTTATCGTTATCTCTGAAAAGATTATAAGTGAATTATAGTGTTGAGTTTTATTTTCAAATTATAAGGGAAATATTTCTTTGGTTTAACATGGAAAAAAAAGAAAGGACGTTAATAAGAAAATTTCATGATTTAAAACCACCTTATTATGATCCAGATAATTATAATAGTCACTTTCCTCTTTGGCTTGACAGAATCATCTTTATTTGTATTTCTAAGGCTTACCCTCCGAATGTTTCAGTGCTGCAAGATGTATGTCACCAATAATTCCCTAAGGTTAAGTAACAAAGGTTTCATTTTTCAGAATAAAGACAAATACGACTGTAAATCATTTATTCTAATCGACACTTTATAGAAATTGTGATCCAATCGCTCAAGAGCGTTTTGCTCTAATCTGCGAGGCTTATGACGTACTGAGTTCTCCAAAAACTAAAGCTCTCTTTGATCAGTTTGGTGAAGAGGCTTTAAAAAATGGAATTCCTGTGCCTCCAGCACCAAATGAACCAGAAGGACCGATTGAGACCTATGCATTTCATGGAGATCCAATAAAGGTAACATATACATTAAAACATACTAGGAGATATTGTAAAATTTCAATTATTACTTAGAAATAATCGTGATGTCTGGATAAAATTTAACCTGTATTTATTGATCCTTATACATAAAAATGCTGTAAATTACACTATTAATGTTCATTCGTTTGGTTTCAGGAAACTGTAGATTAAAGTAACACGCAGCATCGGGAGAATCGCAAAGTTTAATTATTACAAAAAAATAATTATGATAGAAGCTTAAGTTTTATCTATTATTCTTTAGATTTCTCTATATAGTTATCACCCAGAGTTGTACATTTTATCCAGCGTTTCTTGACATTTCAAAGGCAGTTAGTTATTAAAGAACTCAGCAGATTAAACTCTATCTTCTCCATATTGTGTGTTACTACAATCTACGGCTTCTGGAAATTAAACAAATCAACATTAATAGTTGTCATTTGCAACATTATGTACATAAAATTCCATTAACACGAATCATTAACATTAATTTTATCTAGATATCGAGTTTCTTTTTAAATTTTTGTGTATGTAAGAAAGAATTTTACGATATTCTTTCTTACATAACCAAAATTTCAAGTGATTGGGATACTTTTAAAAATCAGAGAAGGTGTGCAATGCGTTTGTGCAATTCTTTTACAAAAATTTTATAAATTCAAATTTGCAAATTTCATAAATTGTTCATGCGATTCTATTGGAAACTTTTAGGAGTGTTTGCATAATAACAAGCTTCATCTGAAACAATCATCGAAGGGGAAGAGATTTTACTTTTGAAAATAATATACATGGACTTATTCTACGTCATATATAAACTTTAATTAAATATAACATGTCCGATAATATAAGTTGAAAACTTATCTAACTAATATATATATATATATATATATATATGCATAAAGTATAATTGTTATTTATGTCATGTATAATCAATTTATTTCAGCATACAATATATTCCATGTAAGAAAAATGTGGACTATAATTCACAGCATAATTCTATTTATTTTCTTCGCATAAAGCTTACAAAGACATTTCCACAGCCTTCAGAAAAACTACACAAAAATAATATTGATTTATAAATCTCCCCAGAACTAGTGTCTCTGGAATGCTCCACGAGAAGTCAGTTCGTACACATGATAGAAAAGCAACAATTATTATTTTTTTCAGATTTTTAATAATTTATTAATTTATTATAATATTAGAGTTTTTGTTTTTTCTGCTAAATGTGGCGGAATTGAGAGCGCTAATTTTTTAAGCCGAAATTTTCGCGTGATATACTTCCGTGTCTTTTATGGGACTTATGACTATTTTGATGTACAACAATGAAATGTATCGCCTTAACAAGAGTGTTTCTTTCGAAATGTATTTAAGCGTATTTTTATTGCAAATAGCACCAGTCAGAATTTCCTGATTTAATTATAAGATAGTAAATACTTATTCTGCAATAGTTTTGGAATTGCATGAATTGTTTTGGTATTTTAGATATGTTCCTATATCATGTGAAATTTTCTCATTATCAGCGTTTTATAAAATCTATACGATATATATTTAAGATTAATAATAGAAATCTAAGAAGTATGATTTTTCAAGAATAATATCTATATATAATTTAGCTTTGCGATGGCACTAATTTATCTTTTGACATTCATAAATGCATAAGGTACAGAGCTGAGATAATATAAAAGAGTACATATATATATATAATTAAATCTCTGTTTTTTTTGACAGAGAAAATAACAATCAAAAAAATTTCTTTAAGTTGGCAATATTTCCATCATGATAATAATAATTTGTAATATTTTTCTTTAAGTAATGGAAATTTTTCAATAATGTTAAGGTTTCTCATGTTTATATTGGTAATTTTTCATAAGGAAATAATTCTGTAATTTTTTTTGTCAGCTTCATTTTACTTAAATATCATATAATTGATTCAGCTATATATAAATATATGTACCGTAATTTTGGTTAAATAAACCGCTCTGACCTATACGCCTCACATATAATATCTGACTAAAATGATGTTTCTCGAATTCTATTACCGTATACACCAAAGCAATCCGAAACAAATCATTCATTCCATAATTCCTTTCCATATTGAAGAAGTCATTAATAATAATATTTTACAACATTTACAACATAACTTTAAACACAGTAATATATAAACTAAAAACAACAAATATCTTACCTTGAATTTGCCAGAAACGCTCATTTCTAACAAACGAATTCAGCTCTTTCTAACAAAGGTTTTTTCTACGGGTTGGGTAAGCTTTGTTTATCACCATAAGTTATCATATTAAGAAAAAAAAACTTAAATTAAATAATCAAGAAGAATTTTATAATTAAAATAAACTACATTGAGAGCTATACAGAACCTTCAAAATCTGATCTATCAGTGTCAGAATTAAATAAACTTGACAAATGACCATCAATGCCACTTTCATCACTCTGTTCTAAATCACTTTTTTCAACGTTTTTCATTTTCATTTTCATTTTCTTTTTCAATGATTTCAACAGAAAGTGTATTTACACTGATCCCAATCAACTGTAGTTAGAGAATTTCACGTGAGTTCGAACTTACTACAGTTACCGTATCGTTTGAGCATAACTTACGAACTAAATTAGCTAAGTTCCAAACACATAGGAAAAATAGATTTCCTTCAGATATGCCGCCCTCGTAGGTACTCCACAGACAATTATTTTAAATTTTTAAATTTGTACAAGCCGCTGCTTACCTACTCGAAATTACGGTAATTGAAAAACAACCAAGGAATGGCTTAAAAAAACACGATTTTCTTGTAGAAATATATTGATTTTAGATTTAAAATGTATCATGAGAGAGTTTGTGATGAATGAATTCTGGCATAACATCCCAAATATTGATGAAGCCAATTTAAATGCAAATCCCTCTTTCTTTTTTATTTAAAACTAAAAAAGTAGAAAAATATAAAAATCATTAATTTACTATTCAATATACTTCACATCCAAACTATTCAATACGTATTAAGATAGTCTCTATTAGAACAATATCCACAAGACCCCTTCAAGTTTTTAAATGACTTATAACAAATAGTTTGTTTGAGTTTCTTTTTATGGATCTATTACATGCCAACGTGAAGTCCCTTTTCATTAAAAGTCATGATACAATGTACTATTCTCCACTGATTTCTATGCGATATAGGTTTCTCCAAAATTGAGTGGATTACCATCAAAAGGCTAAAATAAAATTCAATCAGATTTCACAAATGAAATTTCAAGATACTTGAATAAATTAAGTATCGGACTCCAAAATAGTCGAGGTATAACAATAAAAAATGATAATATAGCGAGGTTAGTTCTACTATGAATATCTGTAGAAAATAATCAATGTATGAAAAATAGGTTAAAAATAATGATGCGGAAAGGTAATCAGGTAAGAAGATTCTATTGAAATTATTGTTGCTAGTAAAAAAAAAAACATTCTATAATTTAATTTGTAAAAACATTATAAGGCGTCATCTCCCCACCTCTACGAATATGAACATGCACATATAACTTATAATCTTGCAGGTATTTCGAGATTTCTTTGGAGTTGAAAGTCCTTTTGCTGATTTTTATTTGCCCAATTTGGATCCAAGCTATAAATTTTTTGAAGAGCCAGCTAAGCTACTTCCAGGACCAGACCAAGAACGTTCTTTTCCTTTGACATTAGAAGATGCCTTTTACGGTACAACTAAAACAATTGAATTACCTCTGCAAGTGGTTGATGAAAGCGGAACTAGAACAATAAGCATCGTAAAGACTTTTAAATTTCGCATTCCAAGAGGTAAAGTATTTTAATAAATGAAACAAACTCATAATATGCATTCTAAAAATAAATAGCTAATTTTGATTTTCACTGTACAACTTCTGCGTGAAACATATGTAAGCCAAGTTATAAGTATTTAATTTCAAGTCCAGTCAATCTATTTTATGATACCGCTTGCTTTACTTCACAAAAATTCAGTGAAAGAAAGCTGGAAATCTTATAGCTTTTATTGAGTAAAGAAATAAATGATGGGGAAGCTTTATTTTTGAGCATAATAATTGAATAAAAGAATGATATAGATCACTGTAAATTATATTGTGACATAAAATACATTGAATATTTTGTATATGTATAAGGATGCCATCTCATATAAACCGGCACAAAATAATTCATGCCAATTGGATCTTCGTCAATACTCCTATTCGAATAGGTAATAGAACCCTTCCATTTATAATACGAGGTGTTTCAAAACTCATGGGCCAAAATTTAAGGCAGGGGGGGGGATAGAAAATATCTAAACAAGCAATTTTCACCATACAATGCAAGCGGTGAATCACTACACTGCGCTGTAATGGACAGCATAAAGCGCGAGTTTTCTTACACATCGCACTTTCTACCGTTGATTTCAGGAAGCATTGCGACGTACAGTAATCAGGAAAAGGCCATGCCTTCTGAAATCCACGGTAGAAATGACGATGTGTAAGAAAACTCGCTCTTTATGCTATCCATTACAACTCTCTCTAGTGATTCACCACTTGCTCTCCACCTGTGCATTATGGGAAGAAAATTGCTTGTTTAAATGTTTTCTATCACCCCTTAAATTTTGGCTCATAAATTATAAGTTTCGAAGCACCCAGCAGATAATAGAATTGTACCACTTATTATAGATATCAGAGTTGTTCGCTTATAATAGATAATATGTACAACTTACAATACATATCTGTTAGATACCGATTGTGTAATATTTTAAAATGTCAGATTTTAGCAAATGCAGAAAGGCATGGATATTGGAGCTCGCCAAATAGGAGCTTTAGCGTCTGTCACAGCCGAAATTATGGGTTGGAAGAAGAAATACGTCTAACATTTTGTTTAAGAATAATAAAGAATGGTGTATAAGTTCTAAATGAGGGAACTATGGGTATGAAAAGAAACTTCCAGACAAGGATTAACGAACAAAGATGCCAATTATTCGCCAAAAAATGTAATTCCATGACTGAGCAAATAAACAGTAGGATTAAAAATCGGTGAATAAGTAAAAAAGTTCGTTTGGAGATTCAAATATTAGATTTTTATGGTCGTTTTGCAAAGCGCTAATTTCTCATTACGGATATCAATGCCAAAAAAGCACATACATTGGTAGTTACAGAGAGTATCAAATTAGATCCTTGATGATCAGAAGGATATAATTTGGTCTGAAGAATCGCTTATCGGTTTTTCCCTCCCCCGCCTTGAGAAAAGTTTATATTCGGCGACATACCTCAGACGCTTCACTACTCGATTCCATCTATATAGCATGGGGGGGGGGAGGGAATCTATAATCTGAAAAATCGAGTGAAACAGTCAGAACTTATTTGAACGAACTCTAGAATCACATTTATCTAATGGTACTTTAACTTCGTGACCCCAGAATGCGTAGAATGAAGTGGTAACGTGAAGGGATCACACAGTTTAAGAGAAGATAATTCTTTATTTTACAAATCTAAGGATTATATTCTAGTTAGGCTTATCCACCTGGTTTCTATTTGCACACAGTCTAAACACATATAACTACACAGCACAAATCCAAACGCATATAGTTAAAATACCACCAATAGCTTAATATCAAATGCAGTTCGATTTTAGTTCTAAAATTGCAAGAGCAGGCAAGCCTCTAACTTCTAGCTCTAACGCTCTCTCGCTCTCCGGCAGGAATCCCCCTTCTCTTCATCTCCTCCCTATTTAAGACCTCGGGTAGGTCTGTCTCACGCCCACCTTTCCATTTATTTTCACTTTTGAATGAACCACCCAATCAAAGACAAACTCCGATTTTGTCCTCCCCAACACCATTTGCTCTTATCGGCCAATGTCACTTTCCCCCACTTGCAAGTCGATGTCGGCCGTCACACGGCTAGGCCCTAAATTCACATATATATCAATGTCAAGGGTCAACAATACCTCACAAAGAGGATTCAACTCTACCGCACCTGTGTAACAGAGTCAGATGTTCATGAATGTGGCTGACCCAAGCCACCTGACTTTGCTCATTTATGGCTTTTAAGCTATAAACATTTTATTGTGACTTTGAATGGGAAGCTGGGAACAAAAGCGGGGGTTCAAAGCGAAAGTCTTTGGCGGGGGTTATCTATAGCCTACGCTACAGTACAGACAATCTTCCCTGAAGGCTGTGTCATATTTCAGGCGAATAATGCTCCTGTCCATACAGCAAAATACATCACAAGTTGGTTTGATAAACATGAGGACGAAGTGAAACAGTTGCCTTGATTTTCTCCTTCACCATATCCTAACATCAGTGAGACTTTATGGGAATATCTTGAGCGACAAGCAAATGCACGATTTATTCCACCTTCATCATTAACGGAACTGGGAGATATTTTCCATGAAGAGTGGAATAAGAAACCATTATCTTGTGTTAGAGATCTACATTCATCTATTGAAATTCACATTGTTGCCGTCCATAATACTCATTGTGGATCGCATCACCACATTAATAAAAATAATAATTCAAATTCCTGAGGCGTCTATTATTTTGTCAGCCACCTGTAATTGCTTTGTAATAAGGGAAAGAAATGAAATTTACACCTTAAATAAGTGTATGTATATCACTTCAGTATTAGTTAACGTATTTTACCACATATCAAAACATTGCATCAATTGATTATTGTATTCGTTGGAATATTAATTCATGTAAAGCATGTAACAGATACTACAGATACTCCATTGTTGACCTCCTCTCCAAATTATCTAATTTTTACAGTTCCATGTATTATAATGCATTCAACGGTAAATTAATTTTCTTATCCTGACTAACGTTGTAAGTTATACGAGTACGTTGATCATTCTAAGAATGACACACGACGATGATGTATCATTAATCTAATCAGTTGAGTTTTATCTACATTAAGATTTAGATAATATGTGCTATCACAATCATATTATTTACCCACTCCCCTTGATAATAAAGTCACTTATACATTCTGTGTTGCTACTATGACAAGATGATTCTTTTAATGAGGAAGACCAAGCTGAATGACAGGCTGAACACAATCGGTGAAAACATGAAACTAATAAGAAATGAAAATTAAAATTATCTGAATTAATTGAAAAATTTGAGTTACTTAAGAATATTCCATATCTGATATCATAATTTAAATAATTTGTTGTATTCTGAGTAGAACTGAGAAAATTTCTGCATATGTAGAGTTGTATAAACAGATTTTAAAGTATATTTATATATGCAAAAAGATTAAGAAATTTACAGATATTGATTTGTTATACTTTTTTCGGAAAGAATGATTAAGCATGAGAAAATAGCAATTGTAATGATTGTAAATGAAACTGTATCTGTAATTTTATTGCCGACATATGTTTTACTTATATGATTTCTCATATTCTCTAAAGCAAAATAAAGAAGTAGAATATATTTATGAATTTGAACAGAAGCATTGTTGTACCATACGTAAATGTACCATTCTTGTACCATACGTAAATGTACCATACGTAAATTTTTTGTATAGCATTCAGGTATTTTTTTTAAGAATTAAAAAAATATTACATCATTATTATCAACAATCAATTATTTATATTTTAATCGTGAAACATTATTTGATCAATAAAGATTTCGTTAAAATTAAAACTGCTTTGCCTTTTAGTTTAGTTTAGTTTTTTATTAACGTCGCACTAGAAGCAACACGAGGGCTATTGGCGACGGACCTCGTAATTTTGAACCACGGTCAAGTGACGGCTTTGCCTATTACAAAACTATTATTGTTAATGATACCATAAGCTGTATTCTAGAGATTTTAAAAATATTTCTTAAGCAAAAGTTATTTTTGAATATTTGTAACAGAATGGGGGTGCAGAGAAAAAATATCACGTTTTAATTATTTAATAATAACAATTATTTTCAAATGTGCTACTTTTTTGCGCTTTCAATAGGTACGACAGATGGACACAAATTTTACTTCAAATCTGCTGGGACGTCAGGTCCAAACACATTGCCCGGTGATGTGACATTTATAGCAGAAATGCAATCTCACCCTGATTTTATATTGGAAGGACATAATTTTGTAGTGAAAAAGTCTCTTTATTTGGGACATGCTCTGACTGGCTGCATTATTCATGTAACAACTTTTGATAAGAAAACAGTACATATTCCGATTTCAGAAGTCATCAAGCCGAAGCATAGGTATATTTATTATATCACTCTGTATAAATAAGTGGACGTCTTTTGAAAAATAAATATAAGCTTTTAATTATTAAGCAGTACTAAACATAACGAAACCTTGCTTATATATAAAATATCACATAAATTCATTTGAATTTTGAATTTTTGTAAACATTTGTGCATACGAATACGAATTGTGTAAAACTCAATAACGAAAAAGAATATTTTTTTCGACGTGAAAAGAATTCAGCTGAAATTGCAATCATTTTAATATATTTGACCATGAAAATGAAAGAAAAAATTCTAATAATTTCTTTAATTCTTTTGGCAATATGTATTTCCCCCCTCATTTTATTTTGACAAAAAAAAAAAAAAAAAAAAAAAAAAAAGGACCATTCACGAACGTCAGATTGCTGATGGCTCTACAGAACAATAAAATCATTACGTTATTCATAATTAAATTAACAATGCAGTTTTTTAAGTTTTATAACTAAAAGTGCATAAATATTAGAAAAATTGTATTTAAGTGGAAAAAAATTGGTTAAATGACTTTCGAAATACTTTTCGTTTTCTCGATAGAAAAGTATATATATATATATATAATCTAGTTTAATTTTATAAAAAAGCAAAAACAATATACAAATAAAATTTAATTGCA
>BMAW01036546.1:0-23789 GCA_019974015.1 Nephila pilipes
CTTAACAGCAAAACAGTTTTAAAGAACATTACCTGTCCCATATTACTTACATGTCTTGAAATCTGGTTAAACACAATGATCTTAATTCAAAATTACAGCGTTAAGCGCAATTAGTATCGAACCCACAATCCTCCGTCCTCTACAATGCCATTCACAATCTAAGAAATCCTGATATTAAATAAACAGGAAATAAATTACTTCAAAATGATTTTTTGCATGCGAATTCGGTTTCAAATCTAGATAAGCATGATTATGTAGTCGGGAGAAATTTATCAGCTGTGTTTATCTAATCTTTTTGGAGTAAGTCAGATAGATAGAAGAGGTGTATGATGTCCCATTTTATGCAGCTACATGTGGTTCGGTGGTCTAGGGGTATGATTCTCGCTTAGGGTGCGAGAGGTCCCGGGTTCAAATCCCGGCCGAACCCTACGTTGTTGTTTTTTTCTACAGTTTAACAGATAGATACAATTTTCATATACGAACTATTAAAAATCCTTTATATATTTTATTTTTCAATATAAGGGAGACTATATAATAGTTATAATAGACTCAGCGTAATATAGTTATAAAAATAAAAATAAACGAATGACATGGTAATATATGTTTCACCTTACACACGCGCAATTATTGAGCGTTTTTAATAAAGGGTCTCGAATGAAAAGTATTATATACATAGTCATTGTTTATCAATGACGGAACAATAGTATTCCGAATTTAGCGTAAAAGAGATTTATTCAGGCTGCGTTTAAGTATTTTTTTGAAAATTAAGAGTGTTTACATTTATATATATATATAAACTCGAATACACACACACAATTCAAACACAGTTTTTTTTTCAAATTAATAAATTCTGCTATGTACGGTTTCTTCAGTATTTCATGTAGTAAAAAATGATTCACATAGTTTGGAAAAATGACACGCAGATTTAATTGATTTACATATAAATGAAAAATGAAAAACAAAATTCGAGTTCTTTGAGTTAAGTATGAATTATATTCATTTCAAAGAATATTTTAAAAATATGCTTTTGGAAATTCCTCATTTCTATTGGAAACATTTCGAGAAGGAAGAAATGCCCATAAATCTTTAAATTTTCGGAATATGCTTATATGATTATTTTAAAATAAAAAATTGCTTCTTTTGCTATTCAAACTTCTTACAATATTTTATTTAATTTATGTTCATATAATGCATGTGCATAAGAAATATGTTTTTCCTGTTCAAAATTTGAACTCGAATTTTAACCCCGTTTCCGTCTTCCAATCGAGCTGAAATTTTCATACACATATTTACACCTAGTTGTTTTTAGGGCCACGGTAGCCTAGTGGTCATGGGTTCGGATTCGGGACCGGCGTTTTTCATTGGGTTGCGGGTTCGATCCTTTGCCGCCAAAGACCCGCCGTGTAGCCGGGGCTTATGCACGTTAAATCTGTCAGGAACCAAAGTCCTCCCGTTGGCGTGGTGTGGATGTTAGGAGAGGGGGGTGCCAGCTCAGGTGTCGTCCTCGTCACTTGACCGTGGTTCAAAATTACAAGATCCGTCGCCAATAGCCCTCGTGTTGCTTCTAGTGCGACGAAAATAAAAACTAACTAAACCCATCACAGTACAATACTATTGCATACTCAAGTACGAATGAATTGAAAGGATGGAGGTTTTTGTGTTCTTAACATTGTCTAATTCAGTTGAAATTTTGCACACACCTAAATTTATTTAATTCGTTTTCGTTGGGAAATTTAAGACTGAAAGGCAATTATGACGCTTCAAATTTCTATGAATTATGCTTTATTTTACATTAAAAATAATTTCATACTGTTTAGTCTAACGTTAAATAAAAATTTAAAGTTTTTATTCTTATATTTATTTAATTCTTTATAGTCTGGAAATTTAAGACTGAAAGGGAATCATGTGAACTATAAATATAAGCAAACTAAATCATGTTTCATTTAAAGATGGACTAAGAAATCTGAAACATTTTTAAAGTAAAATAGTGCAAAACTTATAAAAATGTTTGTGGTATTACAATACTTGTTTTGATCGCACACACAAGTCATTAGTTATTGTACTTTATTCATACGTAATTACTTAGGTATATCCTAATTAAGATCCTCAATCCAAAAAAATTATATATTATTTTACATTTAAAAATTATTTTATATTTGTAGTCCATCTTAACATGAAAACTAGATTTTCAATGCCTTTTTTACCTACATTTATTCAAATTGAAAAACATTACAGGAAAACATTATTTCCAACATTTGAGGAAAACAATTTATTTCTTGTGCTTATTTTTGTACCTAACGAAGAGGAAAGAAAAAAAAAATAAAGAAGCATTGTTTTAAATATGTTTTTATTGTACTGAGAAAAAAAAAACGGCTCTAATTTTTAGCTTAACATAACTTTCATAAAATACAGCTATTTTAATCTCTATATTGCTTAGAGTATTTTTTTTTTCATTTCTTTCCGTAGAATTATCCAAAGTATTCAGTTTCTTTAAAATTCTCAGTTCTGAATAATTTTTCTTGATTTTAAAGCTTTGAAGATTTTCAAAAAAATAATAAAATAACATTTTAAAGAAGGCCACCACAACATTTAAGAAACTATTTTATTAAAGAAAAACCATTTCTCTAATATGTGCAACAATACAAATAAAAATATATTACTGTCTGAATTTTTGTTCATTCTTTATTTTTTACTCTCAGAAAATTAAAAAGTTTGTATATTTTAACCTAAAATACTCGATTTTACATAAGTGGATGTAACGATATCTTATTATCCGTTTCATTTACCATATTAAAGTTAATCTCAAGATCTAAATTTCTACATAAGCACACAGAGCAGTTGATAAAAATAGTCAATTATATCCGAAATTCCAAAAAATAAAGGGGATGCTCTCTACAGTTAATATCCTACAGTCAAGTATTAAGAATTTCTGTAATTTGTCAAAGAATTCGCTTACCAGAATAAAATGCGAGTAACACCTGAGATGTTTCTGGTAACCTTGAGTCCTAATCCCACCATATCCGCTGAATATGCTACAATACTTTCTTGCGTTTCCTAATAACACTCTTCTTTTTACCATAGTCTTAGTATTCTGCCGTCTCTTTCAACTTCAATCTCTTTATTCCTCCGCTTTTCCCTTTCTCATTACACTTCTGTTTTGTTTCATGCCGCAAAAGCCAAAGTATGCTATATCACCTCTATCACTACATCATGTATGCATGTATGCTATATCCAGGTGATAAAGCCAAATATGCTATATCACCTCTATCAATATAGGAACTTTTATTTGTATATTTAGAAGTTGAGTTGTTTGAATCAAGTACCGACCAGGAAATTACTATAAGGATAATTGAAGGGAGGTGCGTTTCATGGTTGCAAAGAGAATTTTTCGTGTAACATTATTTTTCAACAAGTAATCTGTAATAAATTATTGTATTTTCGTTACTTTCTTCATATGTTCTTGGATCACCCATTTCATTAGAAAAACATCAACAGTTCTTTTATAATAAGAACTAAGAGAATTCGAAATTAAATTAAATATTCTTCGAATAAGACGTAAATGCATTAGTTTATTGAACAGAGAGATGAATGGTTCAAAAAACACGACTTTTAAATTATAATAGTACTTCTTATGAAAATTCTCTTTAGAAGACGAAAAAAAAAAGTTCTTTTTTAAATTCGAAAATAAATTGCATTTAATTTCGGGGAAAGTTGGAGAAACAATTTATTTCAATGACTTTCAAAAATAATTATCTTCTTTCGTTCTTTTAAATAATGTTTTTAAATAACTAAATGCCATAAGGTATAACTAATCAAAATTGAATTATACTAAGAAAGTAAAAAAAAGTTGGTTCAATTTTAAAGCACTTATAACGGAGCAAATACTCTTTAAATAAAAAAAAAATATTTAGTGAAATTTCGTTATGTTTTCTTAAATTTCCTTGAATTCAATTGTGAAATCCAATAAAAACCTGAATCGAAGCACTCGAGAAAAATGATCAATTAATATCCTGTCTTCTTCCTTTTCATTACGGGAAATAAATTATTTCTGAAAAAAGATAAAACACATCGAAGTTCACCTTAAAATTATTTTACTTATTCCTAATAACATCGTCTGTAAAAAGATATTTATTTGCAAGCAAAAGTTATAAAATGTAATTGATTAATATATAAATTTAAAAGATTTATAATTATAAAATTTCAAAACAAATTTTATTTTTGAAACAAAATATCTTTCAAGACTGAAATACTGGTTATTTAAATATTTTTCTATAGTTTTCTGTTATTATTGTAATATATTTTGCTAAAGAAAACACCTTATGTAAGTTTTTATATAAGGCTACCTCTAACTATATTCACAATAATAAGTAATTTGCACTGCGTATTACAAGACATTTCGGTAACAACTTCACCTCGGTCATGTTTTATTAGTTTATGGTGTTTAAAAAGTGAAATGCTCCTGGAAATTTTATAAGAAAAGGGTTTTAGAAGGAATTGATGTAAAAGCTATCCTGTACTTCTACCTTTCCATACAAACGACATTCTAAAAGAATAAAAATAAAAAAAAATGCGAAAGCTCCTTACTATAAAATAAGAGGAATAAAATCATGTGACAATGGTTTCCTTGTATCAGAATAACATGCACATTGCTTACCATTCAAAATGTAGTACCGAGAAAGAGAAGAGAAGTTAAAGATAATTTTTTGTAGGCATAGTACACAGAAAAAGGGCGAATTGATTAACACTCATGTCAATAAATGCAGGACAATTCAGAATCACTCGGAAATCGAACTCTAAAGTAAACATTTCACCTGTAGTATTACCGCACACTTCTTGCAGAATAATATACAAATTACAAGATGCCATCAGATGACGCTAATAGTACTTTACAATGAAGGGAGTGTAAGAGAGGTGTATATAAGGAATGGTAGCGAAGAAGTAAAACTGTTTTGAAAAATATCCAATCACCTCTAATGTTAAGAGACGCAGGCAAATTCTTTTTGATTTTAATCCTCCATAATTAAATTTTTTTTTACTTTTAAATTATCATTATTCACTTTTAAAACCATGCTGAAATTTTAAACTTTTTTTCCCTTTTTCTAATAAAAACTCCTCCCATCACATTTATAGTCATTTTCTCACCCACGAGGGCAGCCAATGTCAGCATCTCAGTACCTCACCTATCAATCAATCCCATAGCAGCCTATAAACTACTTCATCTCTACCGAAAATTCTCCTTCTTGTTCTTAGATTCTACCGCAACAGTTCTTCTCTTCTACTATAGATGGCACCAGATTTCCTGGCAACTTCTTTCTCCCATATCTTTAAAACTAATCATCCAATCTACATGACATTTTCTACAAATCATCTCTGCTTCCTACTCTTCAAAATGAAACCACCATCCTCTCCAAGAAACATTTGTTTCACTAGATTTGTTCTAGAAGAGCGCTCCGCACTCTAGGCGCCTATAGATCATTCAACGTCAACTTCAACGTCAAGTAAAACTGTTCTCAAGGTTTCTGTAAGCCTCTCATAGCCACAACCAAATAGTTATGACACAGAGGACGTATGCGGATGTTTTTTTACGTAGTGAATTATCGGCCTCCAGGAATGTAAACGTACTCTTATGGAAGTATCCAAGAAACTTGGAATTGTAAATATTATATCATTACATGGAAATGGAATATTTATATCCTTAATGTAATGCGTTATACAATTTTCTATATAGTATCCATCACTTTCTACTCATTGGCATAAAATTATGACTAGTTGGACAAGCCCGTCGGAGCGCAATTTACTTGGTAGTCGTGGATGTGAAGCTTCCCTGGCATATTTCTCTTTATACTTCAAATGAAAGTCAAGTCTTTTACGGTTCCCTTATTTATTTATTTGGGGGGGGAATGAAAGTCGCAAGGTTCAGTACAATAACGATCCGATGTTTTCATCTGCCCTGCATGTGTGTTGCCATTTTTTTTCAATTCTCATCATTTCTGTATTACATTTAAAACATGCAACTTATAGGTACAACAAAAGTTTTAGAAATCGGGTAACAAATATATATGTTTAACGAGGCAGGCATTATATTTTTATCAAGCCTAGTATGAATAAACAATAGTTATTTTCATTACCAGCAATTGTAATCTAACAGAATTTAAAAGCTCAGATTATAATTGTTTCAAATTGAATCAAAATTTCTTTTCATTTTTCTGCGTAATAGAACACAATAAATAGAATATATAGTAAGGAAGAGATTGATAAACTTTAGTTTAAGAAAATAACTTTTAACAGAGATTTAAAGTCTGCTATATTTAAAATAACTTTAGAAGTGTTCCGAATAATCTGTGTTAGAGGATTAACGAGTGGCCGCGGTAACCTACTGGTCATGGTCTCGGATTCGTAGCCTGCGGTTTTCATTCAGTCTCGGGTTCGAGCCATGACTCTAAAGACCCACCGTGTAGCTACTAAACTAAACTAAGTTTCGAGGATTAATGATGACAAAGCAAAATCACATAAGATATAAAAAGTTAAAAAGTAAAAGAAGATATAGCAAAGGCACTTGACAAATATTGTTTGGTTTGATTTTGTTAACATCGCACTAGAAGCAACACGAGGACTATTGGCGACGGACCTCGCCCTTTTGAACCTCGGTCAAGAGACGAGGACAACTGAGATAGCATCCCCTCTCTTAACTCCTACGCAACGACAACGGGAGGACATTAGCATCCGACAGTTTTAACGAGCATCAGCCCCGGCTACACGGCGGGTCTTTAGGGGCATCAAGACTCGAATTCGCGACTTAAAGAAACCGCTGAACGCGAGTCCCGAAACCTTAACCACTAGGCTACCGCGGCCACAACTTGATAAACATACCCTTTATCAAAAATGCCTTTTAACAGAAATTTAAAATAACTGAAGTGGTGCCCCAAATAACATCAATGGTTTAAGAAGACACAAAAAATTTCCCTTACGGTTTATAATAATATTAAAATAGCTAATTTAAAGGGAAGAGTCATATCCTTTAAGTCTTACAAAAAACGGAATATGATTCCATAAAACGAAGACTTTTCATAAATACATAACTAATCAATAAACAGCAGAAAATAAGGAAACAAGTCAATATCGCAACGATACCACATTTGTCTCTTTTGTACAACAATAACCTGTAACGAATGGTAAAACCCTGAAAAAGGCGTTATAACGATTTTCAGAATGATAAAAGGAAGGAAAAGCAAAATGTGAAATGATGTAATGTATTATTGTAAGAAAGGCAATGTATTTTATATGACAGGGATTGTTAACCAAATCGTATATCATTCTGTATCATAAAAAAGTTCGTATTCTTCTGGGAATTTTGAAATGCTAAAAAAAAGTTAACGTTTTTTTTATTATGTATAAAAATTTGATACTTAAGAAACAATTCTGTTTTCTTATTTTCTTACGCTGTCATAGAAATTAGTGTATCTTTATACGTTTTCACATATGCAACGCATCGTGGGATTTCCAAGAATGAACATATTTTCACCTGTTTTTGAATAATTTATTTTCCAACTGCCCTTTGAATTATAATTTTCGTCAAAAGTAATCTCTTGGGAAAAGTAGTTAAAAAGTCTTAGAAGGAAAGAAGATAAAAACGTTCTTTGTATTGTTTGCAGACAATTGGTATTTATTCTCTGCTGGTAAATATATGTGTTTAATTTGAAAATGCATGTACATATAATAACAGACTATCTCTGAAAAGGTAAGAAATTATTATTATAATTCCAGAGACAAACTAATTCTCTCCTGTGTTCAGACTGATTCCCTAGACTGTAGCTCTTGGCATGTTTCTTCCCTCTTCTGCCAGATATGACATTACATGGAGAAATTCCAGTAAAGTCAGTAAATTTCTTTCCGATCGATAAGCCTTCATCTTTGTTTCAGCACCTACAGGTACTTTTCATTTGTCGCCAAAATCGCCAAATTTCTCGTCTTGTTACCAAATAGTTGCCAAGGTGATGGGGTTATTGCTTGAATTCACTTTTGCTGTAACTGGGCTTATCTGCGTAAATCCATCTTTTCCTTTAAAAGAAAAACATTGCAGGGAAGCATCAACTCATGTTCGTTACAATATACTTTAATATTCTAAAACCAAGAATAACAAGAAACAAAATTCGGAAAAAAATTCAACTTTAAAACCGAACGAGAATGGGGATTAAAATTTAATTTGGATAACTGTTTGAAAAAGTAAAATTCAAAACAATAAATATAAGATCTAAATCTATATAAGCCATATTAAATTTTTGCTCGCCCTTTTTAGATCATTTGAAATATTAGATTATATGAATTTTATTAATGTAGATTTAACAACGTTACTTTAACCGTGATAAGGAAATATTCCAAATGAACAACGTTTTATTTCTAGTTTAATATTTACAGGACTCTATTTAAGCGTACACATTGATTAGTTGGTTAATTGGGATAAAGAGCAACTAAGTTCATTATCCTAATAATCGCTTACACTCACATACTTTCCGTGATAACTGCAACAGCAGTGATCAAATGCTACATAAACATATTTTGTTCTTGGAAAGAATACGGAATTCAATATGAATTCTAAGGTATATAGGAAACGTTTTTCAGCGAAAAATTCAGCAGCAGCTGTGTTTATTTATTATTCGTAACGTAAACACAAAGAGATAGGAAAAATTCATCAACTATGAAAATATTATAATTATATTTTCTTTCTTAGCGGTCGAGGTTCGGTGGTCTAGGGGTATGATTCTCGCTTAGGGTGCGAGAGGTCCCGGGTTCAAATCCCGGCCAAACCCAAATGATTTTTTGTATATTTTCTTATTTTCCTTTTTCTTTAAATCCCTAGTAAGTTTGACTAATTCTAAAAGATTCCATAATAATTCCGAAAGGTTTCTAGAATCAATCAGAAATTAATTTCGTATGCATTTTAGATAGAAAACAAAACACCTAACAATGCGTATATAGTTGTATATTTAAAACTGACAGAGTTACATTTTAATTTTTATAATATTTTTAGAGGCTTTAAAATGACAATAAGAACATAATTGATGTGATGTATTTCTTATTAAGGCTGTCGACTGAATGAAATAACCTAATGAATGATTAAAAATGAAATAAACTTTGGACAAAATAATCCTTGTGTTCCAATAATTTCTCTTTTAAAAACAGTATTTTTAAAGTTGAGAAAATATGCAAAAATGAGTTGAACATGGAAAAAAAAATTTTGAAATTTTCTTTAAAAAATATAATCTAATATTGAAATACAGTACTCAAGCAATAATCCAGTGGATATCGTACCAGATCACCGCCTGATTACTGAAAAATCCAGATAACTAAAAATAACGCACTAATAATATCACATTTAAACAGCATGTATTATTGTATGAAATATATGTATTATTGTATAAAATGAACGTATTATTGTATAAAATGTATGTATTATTGTATAAAATGTATGTATTATTGTATAAAATGAATGTATTATTGTATAAAATGTATGTATTACTGTATAAAATGTATGCAATATTGTATAAAATGTATTATTGTATAACATGTGGTATGTATTATTGTATAAAATGTAATATAAAATACGCAAATAAAGTGTAGAATACAAAATACAATTAAAATAAACAAGAAAAAAAAATGTTGTTTCTTATTGATAACCTACACTATTCCATTGGAATACAAGGCATAAAATTACGTCTACGAGGCTTGACTTTTTCTGTTAAAAACGCCGGATTACCGGCAAGGCTGAAAAAAAGGAAGAGTTGGTTCATAAAGGAAGTACAGTACTATTTTTTTTCCAAGAAATCTCTGAGTTTTGGAAATACCTTGAATGACAGTTTATGTGATTCGGATTTAGAGTTCACATGTCAAAAATACTTGAAATTATTATAATAAATTATTTGAAAAAAGTAACAAATTAGACACTTTCATCTATAAGATCTTCCAAACCTTTAATGTTAATCAAATCCAAGAAACCCTAAGCTTGAAGTTCATTATTAGAAATAGTAATGAAATTATCATTTCACACATTAAATCAAGATTAAAGTTATACAAAACCCTGTTAATCGAATTAGTATGGATCCATCCGTGATTTAAAATTAAGGTACGATATACAATGGTCGGAAATAATTTATTTGAATAACTCGGAAATAAAGAAGATGGCGTGTCTTGTCTATAGAATTGACAGCGCATGGAAGGGAAGGATCAGATTAAGATATTAAGATTATATTTTAGTTCTTGACCACGAAAGGTGAGGTTTTCGTGTCTCTGATGTAATTTGTTCTCCTGACCGTTAAAGTGGGTTAAAGGTTATAATATGGCCTGTTTGGAGGACAATATTTTTATAATAAAGCAGTAATTAGTAAGTTAAGCACGCAATAATTACAATAAATGTAATAGAAAGAGACACCACTCTCCCTCTCTTCATGAATCGTTGGATTCATCTTCACATCAATAATTACAGTAGACAGAGCAATCAAAAGGAATACCGATAAAACAATGATATAAGAAGCATATAACTATTGCAGTAAGGAGCTTTGCAAAAATATTGTAGCATCATTTTCAAATATAATATTAGTTCAAATCTATTACGATTTGTATAATTGATAACGACCTTCAAGTTTATATCAAGTATTGATTTTATCAAGATCGCTAACAGTACTCATTCTAGTGTGAAATTATTAAATAATTTAACCATCAAGTTTATTTTTAAGTTATTAAAAGTCAAGCTTAATAAAGCATTTTTAAACACAGGTTATTAAATTCATGTAACACGTTTTAAATATATTTTTTGCGCAACAAAAGATTCTATTCATCAAATGGAATTAAAACACACTCACCGATCTGGAATAAAAATAGATTTACAGGAAATACAAATGCTACATATGAACATTCTTTTGTCTGAAAATTCTGTATAATATTTGCAGAATACAGTTACAAAAGCAGGAAATATTGCAAATTATTTGCCTTAGAATTTCAGTATAAATGAAAAATAACTGGAAATTTTCATCACAGAATGGAAGTTGAAGTTTATTAAGAATTTCAATTATATATATGAAATAATTTTGAATTTTCTTTTTTTTTTTGTTTCGAACATTCTAAACTTTTAACCTCCATTTAAAATTTTGTAGCATGATTTTGGTTCAAACAATTATGGTATAACAATTGATTTTGCCTTACTTTGTATTTCTTTAATTAATTATTCTTCTTCACACAAAATGTATAATTTCCAATCTGGGGGGAAATCTAACACATAAAACCTAAAAAAATTTCGTAAAATTCCAAACTTTGTATTTTTTTTTTTTTGCTTAAGATGGTATGATTTAGATTATATACACACACACATATATATATATATATATATATATTACATTTTATTACCAATCAAACAATGATTTAAATCTTTTTTCAATTTATATGGTGATGATGTATTATATTTTTTTTCATTTTGAGTATGTGATATACATCTTGAAGCTTAAAGAAAATTCCGTCTTACTACTCACATATTTGAATCTTCATTTCTTTGAATTTTGTAAGTAATTTTTATATTTTGATGTGTTGATAATTTTTAGAATTATAGATTTTATTTTTGTAAATTTTATCGTTGAAATTTTTTGCATTTTTTAATCATTGAACTCCTTTGTAATTTGGATTTCCCAATTCAGCCTACCAGGAATTATAGATTTTATTTTTGTAGATTTTATCGCTGAATTTGTTTGCATCTTTTAATCATGAACTCTTTTGCAATTTGGATTTCCTAATTCAGCCTAACAAGTCGCAAAGGGGGGGAGGTTGGTACCATTAAACTAGTTTAACCCCGCTTAATCGGTCCTCAGCCCGATATTGCGTTTTGACTTGCTGGGTTCCATATTTTCATTTATTTTTCTTTCATTGTTACATTTCTTTCTGGATTTTTGTCTTTTTAAATAATTTAAATTATTCTTACATTAATTTTCAGTATATATATATATATATATATATATATATATATATTATATATAAAGCTTTTCATTTATGAAAAAAAGTATTAAAATTTCAATATAAATATATATTATTTGTAAAGAAGAGTGTGTACACTGATTTTTTTTTTCCATTTTATGCTCTTATAAGCATTTCCATTTACTTTCAATTTATAATTAAAAATTTAAGGAAAATCGTTTGCTGTATTTCCAACTAATGTAACTGTATTATGCAAAAGTAATATAGGTTTCAGTCACAGAAAAACTCCTCTTCAAATTTTGATTATTCAATTAGTCCATATATTAAGTAAATACACAATTATTAAAAAAAGTAGATCCAAGATTCGAAGATTATGATAGCAAATATTTAGCATTTAATTTCAGATTAATTGCGCTGGAAGTTAAATATTATTCTTTCCATTTAAATCTTTAGAAAAGTTGATTTCCTTCCGTAAAAAAATATGGGAAAAGAATTTGTTTGACTTTAAAAACTGCAAAATTTTTCTTATTATCCATAATAAAGATTTTGATTTGTGAAAAAAGTACTAAACTTTCAATACAAATATATATCTTTTAAAGGTACATATAGAATTACAAAGGGATTTTAAGATTTCAAATAAAAATTTTATAAATGTTATTCAAGTTTTTTATCGGGACTTGAATAAAGGCTTGAATTAAAAAAAAAACATTGAAATAATGATAAAGGAGAACATAGTGGTAGAAATTGGATTGAATTGTTTTAAGGGATCTTGTAAATTAATTTTTCTTTATCCTATTTTATCATCATTAAGATTTCTTCCTATGAAGTATTAGTAATAACTTTTGAAAAAAAAATTAAGCATAATAAAGCTGAGATTTAGGTTATTTTCTTTATTTCTGTTATAATTAATGGCTATGGAAATACTCATTTGCATACACTTTACACGAAAAAATTATATATGCTTTGTATATTCCTATTTCAATAAAGTATTGGAATAAAACTTAAAAATAAGTTTTATTTTTAAAGCAAAACCCATAAAAATTCTTTTAAAATTAAAATCCATTTTTAAGTTGCTTTCAGTTTCTCTCTTTGACACTATGTTTATATCTTTTTTTAAAAAAAAAAAATTAAAAATATATTGCTGTTATTTCTTCATTTGACTTTAGCTGGAGTTAAAGCATTATGTTGAATTTTAAAATCATTTGTTTATATAAAATTGAAATACTTAAGCACTTATGAGTAAAAATCACTTTTTATACTGAATGAATTAAAATAAAAAGTAGATTTTCAATCGTTTAAAAAATACATTTAGATAACTTTTACGCAATGTAATTTTTTTTACACCTAATTCATTAAATTCTTGTCTTACACTCGGAGGATAACTTATTTCAAACTAAACATTTTGTTTGGAAATATTATGTATAATGTATTTTTAAAATTATCATTTATATTTAATATTTTTAGAAATTAATATAAAATCTGTGAACAATGAAATCTACGACAAAGGAAACATAAAATAGTAAATAGTTTTTCTTAATTAATTGCAGCTAATAAAGTGATGAAAACTTTTTATTACTTTTCCTTTTCAAAATGAAAAACTATGAATAACAAAATTTAGTTTGAATTGTTTATGAATTTCTTTCGCGAAAGATGTTATATTACCATCGACAAATTCATTACGAAACTAAAACTAAGTCTTACAAATTATTGATAACATATCTGATAATATTTTTCAGATTATATGTTTGAACATCTTCTGAAAATATATAATACAGTACTAACAATAGAAATTTTTATTAATACATTTTAAGCAACACGTATTAAATTAATATTACAAGATAATTAGGCAATGCATAATTATCTTATAATTTGGATTTATGCATTTTTATTTCTTTTCATAGCGTAAATATTTGTAAGAGCAATCTGGAAATAGTTGAAGTTCTATTAAAAATCACAACATAAATTTCATTCCCTTATAGTCTAAATTTTATACAATCTTGTTTCTCTTCATATAACTTTGTAGATAATACAAACTTGGGAACAGCTAAAAAGAAATATTTTGATCCTACACAACGCTTCAGTCAAAGGATATAAGTAGTAAGTAAGAGAGTTCAAATATGTAGATGCATTCATGGTGGTTTTATTTAGGATTTTATAGTGTGACTTTTAATCCATTAAAAGACAGTATTAATGTTAATAACATCTTCTTCATATGTGCTGGGATCTATTTCTTTCTTAGATACATATGTCTTTAGATTATTTCCCTATATTTCACCTAAAACGCCCTTTGGTTGGGCATCATCTCCGCTTAGGATTTTTTTTATGATGTCCTATCGACGTTTTAACATCTTGCCATTACGAGAGGCTTTTGAGAGGAATGGAAGAGTAGAAAAGCCATCTTCAGTATTCGAAGAACTCTAATAATTTTCAATGAAGAGATGAGTGGAATGCCATTATTTGTACCAAAGGCACCTGTATATCGATGCAATTATTTTTACAAAACCTTACTGTGATCAGTGTTTTAGAAAGAAAGATATGGTTACACTCTCAGACTTTAATCCGTTTGTTTTCAACGTAAAGGTATTTACAAACTGTGAAATAGCTGCGATAAAATACGGACATCTTCATAAAGCATGTATATGTTTTAAGATTGTATTGTAATCCTAAAAAGGTCTATCCAACAAAAAATAGTTTATAACTACAGTGACTGAACATTTACACTTATGAAATTATTTTCTATTTTTAATGTGGATAAAAATTATCTGAATTCCCACAAATCAAAAACGTAATAATAAATTTAAGATCTTTTGAGATCGTCGCTATATCAAGTGAACTTTTCAATGTACCTTTCAAAAGGTAACGAATAATTAAAGTTAACGAATAATTAAAATAACGAAGTTCTGAAAATCAAGCACACCAATTTTATTAATATATTTAAATATTTAGTATTTTATAGCACAGGTATAAAGTTCTGTTTGTTCTATAGATAGTTTTGTTGCTAGATGTATTTATGTTGAGTTAAATAGGTCATGTTTATTCGTTTTCTTTATTGGATTTTTGAAGCTGAGAAACAATAATTTATTAACAATTAAGCGATACCAAAGCGTTTTTTGCGCCTGAAATAATTTCTGAAAAAGAAATCAAAGTATTTAAGGAGACTTAGTACCTTACGAAATAAAAAGTTGAACATTTTGACAAACGCGCGCGCGCGCCGCGCGTTTTTTTTTCGATTCTTCATAAATCAACAATTTTTGCTCATTTCAATATGAAAATTTTCCAGTTTGTGTAACAAAGTGTATAGTGTAAGATATTGGGTCAAGTTTTGCAATTAAATTAATATGTTTCCTTATACGACATGAAATATGCGCGCAAAAATTTGAAAAATAAATTAGCTAACCTTACGTTACCCACAAGATAATGTTTGAAAGATGTACAGTAGAACCACAATTCTTATACAAAATTAAAGCTAAATAATGACCTTATTCTATAAACCTCAAATTTTAAATTTATCTTACATTAAAAAAAATTGAAAAATTAAAAAATTATCAAGTTTGTATTTAGAAACTTTTTTTTTCATGTATCAGGTTATAAAATAAAATCTAATAATCTTATTGACAAAATTGAGGTTCACAGAATAAAGATCTACAAGTACAACACTCGTGTAAAATTTTAAAGCTCTACATGCAAAACATTTTTTTTAATCCTGTGGGAAAGTGTGAAAATAACAAACTGAGAAAATGAGGTTTGTTTACATTGCATTACATAGAACAAGCCACTTTAGACATTTATATTTTTTGTTGCACAGGGCGTAATAATTGTCGGATTTTGACGCGGTTTGTTTTAAAATGTTTCTAACATTCAACACTATTTTTTTGAAAACAAATTTGAAAAATCGAATTTTTGAAGGTGCAAAGGTACTAAGTCACCTAAAAGTTGCATAAAGCAATTTTCGATGATGCAAGACAATAAGTGCGAAGTAATTTTAGCTATACGTACAACTAAACAAATGTAGCTTATTTTTGTAACAAAGATTTAATAAGAAAAATCCAATAGATGTTATGTAATTTATTGCTTAAAGCATGTTTTTTGGTGAGTATCGGTAGTTGAAAAAGATAAAAAAATATTATATTTAATACAATAATTTTCTCTTTGTGAAAAATAAGAGTGTTGCATATTAAACTCGCCAACAGTGGTTTGCGTGTTATACGTGCGATATGAAATCTAATGTTTTAATGAACAATATGGATACATGTGAAACCAATATCTTTTGCAATTTCATAGTTAATAAAATAGAAAATGCACGCGAAGCAATTATTGTTTTTGTCAACAGATGGTAGCACAAACTAGTTACCGAGTAGCACAGTATAGAAATCTGAAGTTCTGTATCATCTAGTGTCTTTGAAAGAACGTGCCATACATTACGTTCTGGTTTACAGGCATCAGAAAAATATGTACTAAAATTTGGAAGATTATAAACATATCAGAGTTTCCCTGAAATAAGAAGACACATATAATCTTAACGTTTTCGAATTTTTTCTTTATTAATAATTATTTTTTTTAATTGCACTTCGCTGTAGGACATGGAATTTTTCTATCATCAAAGAAACATCTGGAACAATTTAAAAAATTTATCTAAAGGGCGATAACACTTTCAAAATTAAATTAAAAAAAAAAAAGTTTTCAAGTATTCCTTAGTATTGTAAAATACACTCTATAACAAAGAAAAGAGGGGGGGAAATCGACGCTCAAAGAAGGAGTTGTCCAACGGAAACAAAAATAGTGGATAGGAAAATTAGGTACAGAATAGAAAATGATTAAAATTCCAGAAGAATTGAATGATTTATTTCAGAATTGCATAGTTTTAAAGTATCGAGGCTTAATAACATGTTGACACACCTCTAGCCTTAATGCAAACTGTAACACGACATGGCATATAGTGATAAAGCTCCCTGATGGATTCCTGCGATATTTCTTGCCAAAATTGCTCCAATTATCGGTTTAGGTCATCAATATTCCCTAATGGATGCACCCATCTCCTTCCCATCATATCCCAGACATGCTCGATTGGAGAGATATCTGGCTGGCCAAGGAAGTGTTTGACAAGCTGTAAGACAGCTAATAGCAACACGTGCTGTATGTAGTCTGGCATTATCTTGCACAAAAATAAGGCCAGGGTACTGCAAAAGGAACGGCAGCAAAACAGAATTTCGTCGACGTACCTGTTTTGCTGCCGTTCCTTTTGCAGTACAGTCGGAATTTCGTCGACGTACCGCTGTGCTGTAAATGTGCTTCTAATGACGACCAAAGGGGTCCGGCTATCAAGAGACAAGGCTTAACTTCTTTATGAGAGCCAGTGTGGTGTGCAATAGTGAAAGCAGAATCGGCCCGCTGCCCTGAGAGTCTTCGATGATCGTCAGGACACATTTAGAAGCGGGATTCGTCGCTAAACACTATATGTCCCCAATCAGCATCATTTTAACGTAATCAAGCGAATTACCACTGTAATCTAGTTTCACAGTGGGCAGGCGTGATTGGCAGGTGGCGTAGTGTTCGTTACGAGCGTTGATTTTGCTCTATCAGCCTTCTGTGAATGGTCATGGTGGACACTCGTGTGTGAAACGTCTGTGATAACGATGAATCAGGCGCTGTGACAGCTGATCTAACAATAACTCGTTTCTCCCGATCTGCTCTGGCCCTAGGTCGACCCATGACGCTTAAATCTACCGTTGTTCACCTATTCTTGCCAGCATCTTGAATCGTCGCATCGCTTCGACTCATAAGACGAGCGATTCTCCGATTTGCCCAACTTGCTAACCTGCCTCTTTCATTCAAATCACACGACCTCTCTAAAACTGTGACAGTTACTCGTAATGAGCTCGAATCCTGTCTCAAGGTATTTTTTCAGTCGTTGAAAGGTATCCTAAATCGCAATGCAACAGAAAATTTGTCCATTAGATTGAGGATCACTTCTTATGGACACCTGCTTAGTGCGCAGTTCCGAAGCTCTGTAGCTCCCGCTCTCTCTCTTTCTCTATTCATTCATTGGACACCAAATTTTAATCCTTGGCATGTTCGGTCCAAATGTCTCTGCATACTAAAATTCCTTACAATTGGGTAACTAATTCTTGGGGCGTCGTTTTTTTCATTTCTTTTCTTTTTTTTGTTTTGTTATGCAGTGTATATTTAAGTACTTGAGTATTACCACAACCATAATGGTAAAAGTGACCAAAATTACTGAATGTGCCAAATTCTGATACAGCCACTTCAGTTCTTAATGACAAGCCCATTCTTGATTTCTAGTTATTTTCAACAATTTTAGCGTTTGTTCAGCATAGTGATTTATTTCATTTGGTTCACTTTGAAATATATTAGACGAAATAATAATTTTCAGCTTCTAGTTCAAATGAAACTATAGCATAAAACTGATTCAGTGATTGATTTTATTAAAGTCGCACTATTGGTGATGATCCTTGACCACTAGACTACTACGGCCACTATAAGACTGAGGGAGTGGATGGAGTATTATAGTAAGAGTAAGATACCTTAAAATAGCAAAGTAGGTATTAAAAAAAAGTTATATTAATTAAATACAGTTATATTAATTAGATTCGTATTTAAATATTCGTAGTTACAAGTAGTAATTAATATTATAAAAATCGGTAATTTATATGTTTTCATTTCTCCGTTTTTTCAATGTACATTAGTGTTTTTGCTATACATTCAAAACAGTTTCGGTTGATAATAATTTTCAGCCATAAAAATTATTTTCATAATACTCTTTAGTGAATTTAGCGCAGATTTACAGATTAAATATAATGAATGAATGATGGGAAAATTTAATTACATTCACATTTACTTTTGATATTGAAATTGTTAAATTCATTTTAATATTACATTCAATTATCCAACAAAAGATGGGAAAAAATGACTCAGTTACGTAGGGAAAAAGTTTCAAGTCAGTGATGTAACAAGATGGTCTTTATTTATGTGTTATATGTTTGAGTCGGAGGCAAACGATAAGAACAAGAAAAAGGTGTTTTTAACGATTGTTTGAATGGGTAAAAAACAAAGAAGGAAAAAATAAAAGGAAAAAAAAAGAATCTCAATATGTTTCCGTAGACAAGACTCTTTTTTCCGGAGTCATATTTTATTCTGGATCGTAAAAAAGAAGCTCGTATTCTTCAAGAATTGCCACATACTTAAAAAAGGTGTTTCTGTTGCAGTCATAAAAACTAGTGAGGTCTTTTTTTTCCCTATGGCGTTGCCGCATTCTCAATATATCATGGGATTTCACATAATGGCTTCCTCTTCTGTTTCTTAAGCGTTTTGTTCTTCGTCTGCATTCGAGTTTCTTATTTTCTTTGAAAGTAACTTGAAAGAAAGAATTAAATACTTTTTAGAACGAAATGTAAAAATATTTATAGTTAAAGTTATAGAGAAAGATTTTTTATTCTTTGCGAATTCTTTCCCCATTTGAATACTTGCTATAGTATATACGTATTTATAAGAATGTATGTTGAGGGAAAGATACTTTCGGTACATTTTTGAAAGGGGAAAAAACACGTCCATTTTACAAATTACTCGTGATGGTTTTTTTTTTTTTTTTTTTTTTTTTTTTTTTTTTTTTTTGAGAAGTAGAGGAAAGGAATTAAAAGTAGACTCGTGAAAAAATAAAAGTTTCACTAACTCTTATGTTCTTCGCACATGCTAAAATAATTCCATTGCTTAAGGTAAGTCACTAACATTAATTAATAATTTAAATTCACGTTATTATACTTTGATACGAAATAAATAATAAAATATCAGAATTCTATGAAAAATTATTATAAAGAAGCATACTGAATACTTTCTTGCATGTTTTACTCTTTGAGATTCGGATTCGAACTGGTTTCGGATTCGAACCAGTTAACGTCCCTGAAATATTTTTAATTTTTTTATTTTTAAGTTCTATTTCTGATTAATAACCTATAGTTATGAATCTTGTATCTTTTTCTTCTCACCTTTTAGGAAAATGACTCGATTTTGTCCCGTAATATTTTAAGTTAATGATTGTCAGATAATTTTATTGCTCGCTTGAATCTGTATTTTTGCCCATCATGTTCTACATAAAACATTTTAAAATCTGTAATGTTTCATATTGTATGTCAAAAGCAAAGAAATATTACGTATCTCAGTTATATAATATATATACCTTGAGGGTTAGGAAATTTTCCTGATATTATAGATTTCGAATATTTCATTCGAAAAATGTACAATTCGAAACATATTCTCTTTTATTGAGAAAGTCGAAATAAGATGGATTTTATCTTTTTGAAAGCAGACAATTTAGTAGAAGTTCCTATTCTCCACTTAGGAAGAAAATGCAGAGTTTGATATTTCGGATAAAACTGAATCGATTGGAACCGTAATATTTCTTATTCTTTTTCTCGTAAATGCCTTTTACATTCAGTATGTCATTAAATGTATGGTGCTATGCACTTTCCTTTCCCTAATATTGTGCGAATCAAATCATATTTTCAAATAAATCTGATTTTCAAGACGAAGTTCGTATCAAAAGTTATTTGCAAAATTACCCATCGACTAACAATTGCAATTTCTTTTTCTGATTTTATATTTAAGTTAAGAACTTCTTCTCATTCAAATGAAAAGTTATGATGCAGACGAAGATAAAATCTTAGAAACGTAGACAATTGAGATAATCAAGTGGTATAAAAGAATCTGGGATTTGAATTGACAATAAGATAGTTATGGTGAAAAGAAAAGTGGAAGTTTACTGTGTGCAGAAATCCTCATTGGATATGGTGAGAATAAAAATCAACGGAGCATTTGAAAGAGGTATTCGCATCATATTCCGATAAGCGTATTCTTTGATTGGTTATAGATGTTGCTAGCATATGCGAACAGAATCATTACATTATTTAAGAGCATCCGTTTTCTATTAGAGAAACAATAAAATTACATTTCGGAAAATAATTAACTATTTTCAATTCTTGGTCTGTGCTTGAACTTAAGTAGAAATTTGGATCTTATAATTAAAATATAATATAATAAGACGCATAATAAGATTCCGTCAGAAGTTTATGAAAAAAAAACATTGATATTTGTCAATTTTTTGAGCGGAAGAAAATCAGAATCACTTATCGTTGATAAAATTCTCAAAATTAGTTTCAGTCTTAAATCGCCTCGGAGCTCCACATTCAATTCATTTCTATGCTTTGTTCAAATAGATTTAACATGACGGAAGCCAGATTCAACCACATATGAGCTTAGGATGCAATGCAAAAGGAAAATGCCGCATTTCAAAGTTTTCGATGTATTTGCGTAATATTTGTCCAAAATTGACTCATAGTTAAATTATTAAATAGGATCTTTGCTTCAAGGTCAACTGGAAATTCAATGACTTCGTCTTGCAGATGACTGTCGATATTTCCAACTTGAGTAGAAAGTGGCGCTATAATCCATTCTGGGATATCCATATTTTTAATATCTCCAAAGTGTAATTTAAAATCATTGCTTAATTTTTGAAGGTGATTTGTATATATTTCCAATTCTTCGTTGGTTATATACAAATGTCGTAAATTTGAAAAGCATTGAAAATTTTTATGTAACAATGAAGACTCAAACAAGTTTAAATTAATTTGAAAGCTTAAAATTATCCAAATACATCTTTCCGAATACATCAGAAAAATAAAAAAGTGTTGTTTTTATTTTTTTGCAATTTGTGACTTAAGGCTGGATGAATTTCTGTTAGAAATTCTGTAACTGTTTCTAACAATTCAAGAAGTATTTGTAAACATGTACATTTTGACAATCATCGTATTTCGGTGTGTGATAATAATTGGTTTCTTAGTTTATCATTTTTTTGGCATAGTTTAGTAAACAGCCATGATTTAAGTGGTTGTGCTCTAATTTGATTAATTCATTTAATACATAGCTATAATGTGTTATGAAGATCACTAATAAGATATTTTGCTATGCGATGAGTTGCATGTAAGACACAAAAAATAGTACGTGTACCAGGTACTTTTTCCTTAAGTAAAGCGACAAAACCTCGGTAGCGGCCTATCATAGCAGGTGCCCCAACTGTAGCTACTGCAGTTATATTATTTATTGCAATTTCATGCTTGTTCAAGTATTATTTTAAGCACTGATGTATTGTTGCTCCTTTTAGTTCAGTTTCAATATATTTAACAAATTAAAATTCATCAGTAATCGGACATTTTGTTTTACTAAAATATCTTACATAAGCCATAAGAAGAGAAGAGCTTCCCAAAGTGGATTCATCAAGATGGATAGAAAACTTTCAATTTCTTAGTTTCGAAACTGCAATATTTTCTACATCTTCACTAATTTCTACGATACGGTTTTTTAAAGAATTTGCACTTAGCGGTCGGCTACTTAAAACTGTGACAGAATCTTTTTAATTACAATTTGAATCTTTATTGAAACTAGCTAGAAATGACCATCCCAGGTCTCATCAAAGTAGACAACTCGAAGTAAAATGGCAACGACAACTTGATGTTTTAATAATCATTATTACCCTTACTCATGAGTCAGGGTAAAAAATTGTTTTACCAACATTCAGCAGATGGGAGCAATCAAAGGTGAAATCAATGCTGAGAAAACAGTTACTTATTGAACTATCCTCGAAAGTATGTCTTTCTTACCTCTTGCTGTAAAACTGAATGCTCTTCGAATTTTTATTTTAAGAACTATTAAATTTTATGTAAATTCATCAAAAAATGGGACACCTTTGATAACTTTTAACGGCTTCATTTACCGAACGTATGATTGATTCATTCTGCAAATGAGGCTGCATCTCTTTAATATTGAAAGTTACTCAAATTAAAGATGTCCTCTTTCATTTGGCAAGAGAAGCTACTTCCTTTCAATTACGGAAATTATTACATTTGTCCAATTTTTTAATGATTTTATGTAAAAAAATGCTTCAGTAAAATTTTCTAAATCTCATGTAAATTATCAAATATAAAGTATTTATTTTTATATATTATTTATATTCTTTCGATTTCAAACTTCATAATATTACAAACTAGAATGGACAACTGTAGGAAAAATAACGTGAAATAATTTTACTAAAAAAGAAATAACGGCCAGAAAAACGAATGAAAAAGAGGATAAACCACACAATATAATTAAAGGAGAGGACATCTTTATAAAAGAACAGAGCTCCTACCTCAACTTTTGCATAATTGTGTGTTCAATCATAAAAAAATGCCTAGAGTTGCAAATTTCTTTGAAGTTGCTTCATATAAAAATGCTATGACACTGTTATTATGTAAAAAAAACTATTTTTCACCCTAAAAACGTATTTTCATCTATTCCGTGTCTCATTTAGTAGAATCAACGTTTGTTTTCTTAAGTTTCTTATTTAAATTTACTTACTTGTTTTTGTCTTTTTTGAATAACAGTTTTTCAAACCGAATTTTCATGGATGAAATGCAAAACTTTTCGTTAAAAAAAAAAACTTTCTTTCAAAATGTCAACTTTTCGGTTGTGATGCAATGATGTACTTCGTTCGGTGTGTTGTTGTTGTTGTGTATTGCTCTTTACTATGTATCTATTTGAATTTTAAAAGTGCATTCAACGAAATGCAATAAAAATGAAGGTTTCTGTGGAATCATATTTTCCCAATTTTTGAAAAGTAGAGTATTTTAAAGAGAAGACTAGAAACATTCGTAAAAATGTGGAGTTATTCAGGGTAAAAATATTTTTGAAATCGGAAATTATAATTCTGCAGAAACCTTTAATTATTGACCATTGCTCTTTAAACGTTTTCTGCATTTAAATAGTCAAATATTAAGATTTGAGAGACA
>BMAW01036546.1:28110-84735 GCA_019974015.1 Nephila pilipes
GTACAAAACTAGTTTCATATCTCATTATTCAATTTAAATTTCAGGAAGATGTGGTTCACTTTCTTTATATATTAATAAAATAACTTTTATGGAAGATGTTTTCAGTTCACAGAAGGAAAACACAGACATAAAGAGGCGTAAGTTTTAATAAAAATGCTTGTTTGAAATGTTTTCATTTTTTAGGTAGGTTTTGATTTTAAATTGAGAGAAAAATAGTTCCATGATTGAGGATCTTTCGTCATTTTTTAGATAGTTCATCATTAATCCTACTGTAATCCATCATTCACTGCGTAAAAGTTTCATGACAAATTTGTATAATTATTTTGTTTTTTGTAGTTTTTTTTCCAGATTTGCAATTGCTTCACGCGCTAAAACGTTTGTAATAATTGATAAAAAAACAGTGTTGTACACATGGGTTTTCTCAAACTTAACACTTTGCATAACATAATTTTTTTACTACACTTTAATTTCAAAGAGCAAAAGGGGTACGTTGAGTCACATTAATTTATTCGATAATTAGTTTAATAATTAATTATATTATTTGACTATTTATTAAATTTATCATCTACAATAAATATGAATTTTTTTAAAACTTTGTTAACATATATCAATCAATTAAGCTAAATATAATTAAAATTAAAAGCACACAATAAGTTATTAAATTGAATATTATATCAGCTATATGTAGTGATCAAGGAAGCAATAAATATTCTTAAGCGACAGTTGGCGACTTGGCGAAGTTTTGCGTAAAAGTTAGACTAACAAATAAGGTGAACCAAGACCTGGATTACAATGTGGGTTAAATAAAACCCATTAAAATGAGCTTTAAATGGAAAGTTCGACTTAATTTCCTTAATAGATTTACATTTTGTCTAAAATCTCCTTTTTGATAACTATAATATAATATGAATATAGTAAACCTGTACAAAATTTATATCTATTTAAGGACAAGAAATAATATAACACTCATTTAAAATTACATATTCCTCTTTTTGTTACCATCTGATTTAAACTCGAAAACATAAAATAAATACTGTTGCAGTTTTTTGTATTATTATGGCCAGTACAGAAAAAAAATATATAAAAAATAAAAAAGAATTATTTGCTGCTTCATATTATTTTTGTTTTTTAATTTTTTAGTGGTCCTAAAGTGAAGAGATCTACGAAAAAATTAACTTATTTTGAATATCGCTTATTGTTACATAATTGAATAGATTTTAGAAAGCGCAGAACAAGGTCTTGCAGTAACAAGCAGGCTCTTTGTGAATAAATTAAATTTAATATCTTTAAACACTAATAAACGATAGCTCAAATTCAAATGCTCATACAATCATCGAACGTAACAATTCATTTTAATCAAGATGGCATTAAAACGTATACCAAAATGAAGCATATATTTCTCTCGCATGTAAATTAACGTTCTAGACTTTTCTAAATTTGTCGGATAGCTATTTTTTGTCATAAATTAGACAACTTTGCGATATTTGGCGATACATTTGTCATCAAATCTATTGCTAAAGTCATCTCTACTTTCAGCATAATTGTAGAATCTTTCACTTTGAAATACCTTCTCGGCAGGGAAAGAATGGGCTTTAAAATTCCCGTAGTGTGATAATTTGTGGAGACAAATTTTCAGAATATATATTCTTTTCTATTAATTTAATCAAAAAGATGTATCCAAAATTTCATATTTTGCTTTTTGAAATTCACATTGACTGTTTGTTTTGATCCAGAATGGCCAGAGTAAAGGCTATTGTCTTACCGAGAATATATTCTATTGTTTATTAAACTCAATCATTTAATGGATTTCAATTTACTTCCATCCATGCATCGAGCCGACGTAAACGTGCTAATCCGAGCCATTGCGTCATATAACCGTAGCTCAAAATTGCGACGTCTGTCACCAATAGTCTAGTATTTGCTTTCTAGTACGAAATCAAAAAATTCAAATCGAATCCTCCATTCATTTGCATGATAATACATTTTAGAATAACAAAGTTTTTTGCATATCCTCCAATAGCTTTATAATTTGTTCTATTTCCAGAAACCCTTAGGATACGATGGGTTTATGCACCCTAATACGTCACTATAAGCAGTTCAAATACAAATTCATTTTTTGATCTACCCATCTGGGACCACGAGTTTCTAAGCTATGTCTTTTATGGGATCCTAACAGTCAATAGCAGCTCAGCTGTTAAGTTTCTGATGCGAATAGATATTTTGTATAAAGCTGTAAAATATTCCTTTGTCATGAAAAGTTCTTTGAGAATATTTTCACAGCTGCTCCCAACAACATTAATGCAGGATGAATTTTCGCTCCCTCTTGTATCAGGTGTTTACAATATTTAAGTTCATAGATCTTTGTTCATTTATAACCCTTCTCATGTTGGTGAAAATGTCAAAATTTCTAGTCCCCAATAACTGTTGATATAATGATTCAAATGAATCTGACAACAAAAAGAAAAAAGTAATATAGTGAGTAACATTAATTCCTTTTCTGCTTAAAAGCTATAATATAGTTAGTAACAAGTCTTTAGAAGATTATACAGCGTATATTTTCATAGATCAATACATTAAGCAGATGTTTAACATTATGTTTTCATAAATTTTTTGAATCTTACCACGAACCTTTTTTTTTTTTTATCCTTTTCAACCAGGCATTTATTAAGTTTTGTCCTAGGATTCTTATATTGGATAAAATAAAGTTGTACAAAAATATTAAAATAAAGTAACTGAAATCAAAAGAAAGAAAAGAAAACTAGCTTAAATTATGTTAAGGTATATAATTATATAGTTTTGGAACACACACCTCGATCTAGAAACGTTGAACGTACTTGGGCTATTTTGAAGTATTATATCAACTGGTGTAGAACCTGTCCCTTGGATGTATTTGTTGCGTAGATGAATGTTTACAGGACTACAATACATTTCTACATATAGCGTGTGTTATCTCGATCTTTTTTTTGCATAATCCATCAAAAGAACACTGGTCTTGTTATTGGTGATATTATTCCTTAGAATAATAATGGCCGTGGTGCCTAGTAGTATTCATGGTCGCGGAATTTATATTTACGTGTTTCGTCGGAGTCGAGGTTTCGAGGTTCTGGTGCTCCTAAATACTCCCAATTTTTTTGCGTCATTGCACTTTAAATTTGGTCTAGGTATCGAGTTCTCACTTTGAACTAGTGTGGAAAAATGAAGAGATTTGTTAGCTAGTAACCATCGTCTTGACCGTGGATCAAAATTACGAGTTCCTTCGCCGATAATTCTTGTATTGCTTCTCAGTGGAACGTTAATGAGAATCAATCAAATGTGTAGAATGATGTTCTTTGGTACAGAACATGTGATATTTAACCAAATAAAATCATTTATCATTCTCTTATATATCATACAACATATTATGAAGACATGTTTCTGGTTGATGGAATGAAAACAGGTCGAAAGTGGAGCAACATTTATTGCTTGTCTTTTTTTCAGTTTTTCTTATTCTACTAAGACTTTGGGATTTTTTATGTGAATATTTTAAACATTTTCTTGCAATAATTAATATGATTGTTCATTGATGTATTACTCCAGAAGCAGTGAGTGAATGAGTGAATGTGGCAGAGCCTCATGTGGCGCAAGAGCCAGATATGGCTATACTGCGCCAAACAAGGAACTAACTGTGGTCAGACGTGAAAAAAATTGAAGTCTAAGTGGTTGACAAGAAGGATAGTACGAAAATAAAGGAGAATCGCTAGGGTAATCCGGCATTGCATCTGCACCACGTGTTTACTAAAGACAGTAAACCCTTGGGAAAGTAAATGATGATGGCTGGCTGTGTGCCTGGAGGTCATGATTACATACTTGCAAAAGAAGGTAAGCCTCTCTTGAGTTTCCTGATATAATCCCCAGGTGAGTTGCCCAGATATACCCAAAAGCTGGGTACCCATTTCAGTCGTCGCTTACATGCATGAGCAGTGGGACTATTCGGTCATTCCTATGCAGGTCTGCACAGAAGCAACATAAAGGGCCGTGACATCGGACTTGTGATTTAACCCTTGATGATAACTTGAAGGCAATATTCGAGCTAGCACCTGCCTCTGAAAATTTTCAAAATATGCCAGTGAGAAACGTGACTAAAGCAGATTTCGGTTTTGGTTTGACTATTCTAAAACGAGTTTTTTAATGACATCAGGTTTCGAACCCGCAGATGAAAATTAGTGGGTCACGTTTCCAATCATGACCTCTAGGCTAGTGCCGCCACCATATTGAATTATCAAATAGATTATTAGACGAAACATTTCTTGAATATTCACGAATAACATGATTCATGCATTTCCTTCTTTGTATCTTCTTCCATTGACAACGAGCATATATACTACTGAATGATCTTGATTGCTCTTAATCCTATATACATTTTTTACAAATAGGATTTAAAAAAAATAAAATTCAAATAAACGTTTGAAAACAGATATAACGTTTATTTGATAAGGACTATGTCAAACTATTTCTGACAAAGCACATCATATTCAGTTTTAGAAATTATATTTCAAACGATGAAAAATTAAGTTATTTTAGATAAATTCAAATAATGTTTCACAGTTTCAATTATGAAGATAATAAAAATTATTTTAATGTAGTAATGTAGAATTACGCTTTATTTAAATATCTAGGATAAGAGGAACACAAAGTAACAAAAATTTGAACAGATTAACAGGACAGTTAGAAACTATAACACTAATTACAGATTGGCGACTTAGCACGAACAAAAAGCAGCTCTTGTAATGACAGTCACAGCATTTCAATAACGTTTACTCAACGGCTTTTCCCGTTCACGTACGTACAAATTTCAGTAATACTTTGGCTGTATACAGCTAACGGCAAGCTGGGCCAAATTCGGCGTTTTGTTGTCGTAGGTTCCGACGGTTTCGGTAACACCTTGTTCGCGTTATAGGTAGCGAAACCGGGCGGCGTGATTAATGCGGGAAGGGGCCAGAAACTTTGTCATTGCTGGTATCAAAACTCTTTGGAAGCCTGGCTGGTGTATGTATGAAATGTGCCAAGCTTCAGTACTGAAAACGGCAATGAACGGAGAAAACATGAAATGGCGTCCCGTTGAAAATGCTGTCTCATTACAAATATTGGCTGTATTAATGTTGCTCGACTCTAACTACTAATTATCTGTTCCAGTACACTTGTGTTCTCTTATCCTAGATGTTGCAAATATGCATTAAAACATTATAACTGTGGCTGTCATTGAATTTATCTTAAAATAACTTTTTCATCGGTGCGAGAAATTCATATGAGCAAAAACTGGGAATATCGTGTCTTTTATCGAAATATTTGATACTCAATTTATCAAAAAATAGCGTTATGTCGTTTTCAACGGTAGTAAAAATTCTATAGGATTAACGTTACGCTCACGAAATCAAAATGTCCGATAAACTGTAGCCTTAACTCTTGCAATGGTATAGAAATATGTACTTGATAATGTTTCCATCAAAAACAGAGTTAAATTTTTTTTTATTACGTCTATTTTGCATTAAAAGTGACATAAATTTTATCCAACAATGAAATCAGTAATTAATTTATATGTATATTCCTTCTCTATTTATTAAGCATATCAGTATTTTGAAACATAGAACATTTAGAATAATAACACATTTATATAGTGCGCTTTATGAAAAAGATTGTATTTTTTTCTCTGCTGTTTCATAGTTTTCATAAAGAAACTGATTAAAAATCCGAAATTTAACCATACTTTTATTATTAAATTGTCGTTCTACAGTAAGGACTTCGTATAAATTATTGCGTTGATATACAGACACCATTAGTTTAAAGAATGGCATCCAATTCTTGTCTTCGCCGAAAATTATTAGAATTCTTGGATAAAGCAAAGAGGCTTTTGAACTCTCCACTTCCCTTCTAAAAGCTCTCGTAATGGTAAGATGTTATTAACATCGACAGGACATCGTAAAGAAATGCCTAAGCGATGATGCTGCGTAAGCTAAAACGGGATAATCTTTACCGTAAGAAAAGGAGCATTATCTGCTTGAAATAGAGGCAAATAACCTGAGATGTTTGCATCAAAGAATGAAATTAATCCTGCCATACATCGTGCCGCTATTAACATGAATGCTTCCTTTTAGAGGATTAAAAGACACGATAAAATCCCGAATAAGACCATCATAAATGCATCCATGTATTTGAAGACGTTTACTTATGTTTAAACACTAGTGTAGGAACAGAATATTTCTTTATGAATATTTCCGTGACCTGGATTATCTATTGAAATATACGGAGAGAGGAACGTTTATTTAAATTTCCGATCAATAATGGGTGAATTTCAAGAGGTTTTTGAGAATTAAATTCATTTTTTTTGTATTCATGCATATGATGATAAAACTATGTAAGAATAAAAATACATCTGATAATTATCATATTGATTCAAATAAATTTATTGTTATCTAATACTTCTTTTTGAAAATAATTATAGCTTTTTTAAACTACGTTATGTCATGCGAAATATAATAGTCAGAGACATAAGCTAAAAGGTCACAATCCAACTTCGACTCAATATTTTGTAAAATTTACTGATTAATTTATTTTAAATTTTCTTCCATCAATAAAAAAAAGTTATATAATAGATTTTAATAGGGAAATTCGATGTTTATGGCACAATATCTAAATCCGGTTTTACTGCACCAAGTGAGTAAGTAAATGTAAAGTTTATTGCAGCAAGAGCCATATATGGCTATGCAGCTCCAAATAATATTTAACTGTGGTCTAAACGTGAAGAAATTGAAAAAAAAAAAGACGAAAATTAGATGGCAAAATGGAGGGTCGAAAATAGAGAAGATTCACTAGGGTAACCCGAGACTGCATCATCCATGTTTACCAAAGACCCATAGTGGAAAAAAGGTCACTAGTGTATCTCGGGGTCATGATACCTGAACAGACCTAAAAGGCAAGTCCCTGAGGTCCCCTGATATAATCCCCAGTGTCAGGGTGTCCGGCTATCATCCCAGACGCTGGGTACCCATTTTAGTCGCTTTTACGACACGCATGAGCTACAGTGGGACTATTCTGTCATACTCGGTCACCACACAGGTCTATACTGCATTAAACAATGTGTACATATGATCTAGGCATTTCAGAATAAAAAGAAAAGATAAATTTGATTTATGAGGAGGAAGTTCCACAATATACGAAGGGTCACAAGGGTAAACTAGAGACGCATAAGCTATGGTTAACAAAGAAAGTAAACCTAATGCGAAAGAAAAAGATATTTAGAGTACCTCACTGTCGTAATGCCTACACTAACCAAAGCAACGTAAGCTCCTGAGAGCGTAGCATCAATGGAAGTCGCAATAATTGTCGCCAAGTGGTCAGTCCGTGCTGTCTCAGACGTCATCGAGTCGTCGTGGTACCCTAGTGGTCACGGTCACAGATTTCCTGTTGGTGTTGTTTTCTTTGATTCATGTGTTTGAGTCCGGATGCCGCTCAACACTCGCCATGTAGTGGGGATTTACACGTTAAATCTGCTCGAGGTCCCAAGTTCTCTCTTTGGCGAGAAGATGCAGAAGTTTTAAAAGGGAGGGGTGGCTACCTTGGCCTAGTGGTCATGGTAACGAACTCACGACCGTTAGTTTTCATCGAGTTGGGGGTTCGAGTCTCGATGTGCCTTGAGACCCGTTTGTATCCGGAGATAATATATTTTGAATCTGTCAAGGCTGAAAGTGCTCCCGTTGAAGTTTGGAGAGGGAAATGCTAGCTCAAGTGCCATCTTCGTCACTTGACCAAGGCTCAAAATTACAAGGTCAATTTCCAATCGCCCTCGTGTTTCTTCTAGTTCGACGTTAATAAAGCCAATCAATTAAATGAGGGGGAGGTGTCAGCTCTCAGATATCGTCCTCGGCATTTGCCGGAGATTCAAAATTACGAGGTGCTTCACCAATAGCTCTCATGTTGCTTTTAATTCGACGTTAATAAAGACAATTAATCAAGTGAGAGGGAACGCCAGCTCAGGTATCGTTCTCGTCACTTAACAGAGGCTAAAAACTACGAGGTCTGTCGCCAATAACTGTCATTTGATTGTTTGGTTTAATTACCATCGCACTAGGAGCAACAAAGACTATGATAATTGTAGTGTTATTTCTCTGTGCACCTTTGTCACAATGGCGGACAGTCACAGTCTGATGTCATCGTTCTTTTTGTGTGTACGAACGTTTATCTTCAAACAAGTTAAATTCTTGATTCAGGGTTAGTGGAACAGATTACGATCTCGCTAGGTAGCAAAAAACATATCTGTTCTCTAGGGTGGGGAACTGAGATTCTGAATGGCCTTCTTTGATGTACGATTTCATATTCGGATGACAATCATCGCAAAAAGTCGTATCATAGAACTGCTTTTCACCTGTAATCATACGCCAGTAACTAAGATTTTAAAAAGAAAGTAATTTAAAAATTAGTTTCACTTTTTAAAAACACTAAATGGTGGTTATGGCGGTAAAATGAAATTTAATTTGAAAATCCTTCCGGTAATTTGAGCATCTAGGAGTCAAGCGTATTTATGATTTTTTTATGTACAAATATTTACAAATGAATATTTCCATTATTCATAACTTTAGCAGAAATAAAGAAACTAATCTTAAAGTAAGATTTCATGTTCTTAAGCTTTATTCAGAGATAATTACATTTATTTTCATAAAAAGAAGAAAAAATACTCAATTAATTCATAAAAAAATAAAGAACTTTCAAATTTCTTGGAAACGCAATCGACATTTTTTTAGCAGAAAATTCCATTTTTTTATTCTTTTCAGTGTTTTATTATTGTAATATTTAGTGAAATCATAATATTGAACTTAATAGAACTTGTTAAAGTTTTATATTTATATTTGAAGTCAACTTGCGGTTCCGTAAGTATTTTTAAAATTATAAGATATATTTTCCCTTCAATTGTGAAATTGGATTTTGAAAACATTTTTACTTTTCATATAATTTAAAAGCATTATTATACAAATAAAGGAGAAAAAAATTAGTTTCTTTTAAGATCACTAATTTCTTTCTGTCTAGAATTCAACGAAATGAAATCAAATTTCCTCATTTATTAAAAAAAAATTATCTTCCAGTATAATAAATTTAATACAAAAAGCTAATTAAATGTTCATATATTCTTTGAAGCATGTGTGCGTGTGATGAGTTTATTTTTTTTTTTCAAAAGTTTTGTATTTGTTATTCATATTGAACTAGTTGAAATGCTCAGGCTTTACGGCAAATTGAATGTTTTTGAGTAAAATATAAAAATTTAATTTTTATATATCCTCCCATTTTTGCTTTCCAAAAAAATAAATTCATAAAAATATGAAGGAAAAGAAAACCACCATAATGATTTGTAAAAATGTTTTCGACGAAATGAAATAAAATTTTCTCTTTTTTACCAAATTAAAAGTATTTACTTACATTTATTAAAAAAATTATTCGAAAATAAAAAAAGAACTCTCGTTTTTCTCGTAAAGTGGAATTTTAAGTATTTAATGTATTGCAAGATTTCAGTAGGGAATAAAAATAATAATTAAAGGAATGCAAAGCTTTTCTAGTTCACTGAAATAACAAATTCATTGGATCCCTAACATATTAAGACATAAAAGTGAAATAACCTAAAATCTTCGAATACTAATAGAGGTTTCTAGTTTTTCAGCCCAAAGTCCTCCCATTGACGTGGTATGGATATTAGGAGAGGGGTGACAGCTCAGTTGTCATCCTCGTCACTTGATCGAGGCTCAAAATTACGAGGTCCTTTGCCAATAGTCCTTGTTTATTTTTTTTTTTTTGTGCGACGTTAATAAAACTAAACTAAATCTAGTTTTTCAGGGAATTTTGAATCAATTGATAACATTTTAGAGTGGTTTCAGATTAGATTTCAAATTAAGTTAAAACGTTAGTTGACAGCTAAGAATGTATATTTTTTATGAGAATTTTAGAAAACCCAATATAAAAATTGAATGATAAAGATCATTGTTATTATTTTCTTATTTTTTTTGAAAATTTACTATCCGTAGTGTCAGACTTAAACGATGACAAAAATAATTGTTTTAGTTTACTATTTTGCATGTAAGAATAATTTTTATCTATCATGCATTACGAAATTCATGACGATCAATCGTTTCTGAAGCAAGCATCTTTCTTTGGGGTTAGGACACTGTCCTTTTAAATATCCTTTGCATGCCAACAGTGGTTTGGATATCGGGGTAACTGTCCATTTCTGAATTGTTTTGGTCTGGTTTAGTTTTATTAATGTCGCACTAGAGGCAACACGAGAGCTATTGGCGACGGGCCCCGTAATTTTGAATACCTGAGTTGGCACCCCTCTCCTAACTTCCACACCACGCCAACGCGAGGACTTTGGACCCCGACATATTTAACGTGCATCAGCCCCGGCTACACGGCGGATCTTTCGTGGCATCAATGCTCGTACCCACGAAATGAACGAAAACCCCCGGCCACGAGTCTGATGCTCCATTTCTGGAAACCATTCATTTCGCTCTGGTGAGAATTTGCTTTTACATCGATTTTGTAAGATATCAAGAAATTTTTTACAAATATTTATACTAATTCATGTCCATTTTTAGAGCATTACGCTTTGAAAACAAATGATGAGTAGCAATTCAGGCTCTAATTTTTACGGAATTCCGAGTTTCCGTTTCGAATTCATGTTTATCAAAACAAATTTTAATAAACAGTCGGTAACAAAAGTAATTATACAACAATGAAAATAACGATATTTAAGATATTTCAAATATTTTTTTTAAATTATATTCAAGGCAACATTGTATTTTTAAAGAAAAATCAATATTTTATAAAAGTATAAGTGATATACATCAAATTACTTTTTCAGGATATTCAAGAAAATTATAATATTCACTTATCAATAAACTGCAAGTAGGAAGTGTTTTTGTAGAGTGTCCCACGAATACATTTTTATTGAATAATGAAATAGCTTTGTAAGTAATTATTGAAAACTGAATCTATATTGAGCGGCGAAATTATATTGAATTGCGAAATGATTTCTTATTCTTCCATGTAAAATGCCTCAAAAAACAGAAAATTTGTTTTGGTGATTCAAATTAATTACGATACAGAAAAAAAAAAAAAAAAAAAAAAAATCTTTAGTTGAAATTGAGAACATTGTAGAGAAGAGTTGGTGTACTCTCCGAACTATTCTAAGGAATTATAAGACAACACAACATATTTTTAACATACATCCTAGAATAAAATGAAGAATTTTGAATGATGATGTCCGAGTTCTGATGAAGAAAAAATGCATTAAAAAAAAAAAAAAAAAAAACTAGAATTATTCCCTATTCAACATGTTGCTATGTCAACTAGTAAGATTGTTAATGCAAACAGTTTCGAAGAGCTTATTAACTGAAGAATTTCACGAGAGAGTTCAGAGAAAAAAGACCACATATACGGAGGAAATCAAAAGGAAAAGGCTGAGCGAACGCCTTAAGATTTCCGTCTACCAGCTATTTTGATTTCGTGAACGTAATCCTATGAAACTGCAACTACAGCTCGTAAATCTATTCTATTTTGTGTATTTAGATGCCAAAATGTTCATCCGAAAGATTTCAAAAGAATTACATTCTCCCTCTCCGATTCTTAAAATTATTTTTATCACTATTTTAATGATTCGTTTGTGGTTTTTCCTGTATTTAAAAAATATTCCGAAACATTTTCAAAAATTGGAAAAAACTTTTAATTTTGCGAAAACTTTGATTATTTTTTGCTGTTTTGAATGTATTCTTTTGTATTCAAATAGATAATATACGTACTATAGATTTGAGAGTGGTAATAGAAATTCCATAGAATTTTTTTATATTACTTCCATGAAATCAAAATGACCGGTAGACTGGAATCTTCAGTATTTCGATTGCTGAAAAATCGTCCTTTTTACCACTGACAGTAAATATAATACTTTCGGAAATGATAGACGAGGTAACATCTGGTGATGCAGAAATGAAGAATTGATACTCATGAATTGCTACCAGTGATGTCATAAAATCCCCCTGTACAAACTAACTATCCGCTTTATCCTTTTATATATTTCATCCATTTGGAGTCATGCTGCTAAAACTCAACTCAAAAAAACTACGAATTATCCAAAATAAAGTTCTACGCATTGTTGTTAACGTCCCATGGTTTATCTGCAATACTTTTATACACAAAGATTTTAAAATCGCCTTAATTAAAACCCACATTTCTTACCTTGCCCGTAAATTTTAATCATTTCCTATTATAGTAATTCGATAATAGCCTAGACCCTTTTTCACACGCTTGTGGCATCTATCCTTTCCCATATGAAAGTTACTTAACTTATACTTACATTAAAATTTCGATTTTCTAAATCATATATCCTTTCCTTCCCTAATTAGGTTTCCGCTCCCACTTAAAACTCTATCTATCCTTTTCAACCAATAGCTTAAAAGTAATAGCTCAGTGTCAACCTATAGCAGAACAGCCTCTTTATCCACTTCAAATCCATCCGACGTTCCTCTTTTTATTCGCCCTTATGTCGATTTCTTCCCATCTTTACCGTTTCTTCTTGAAGCAACTTAGTATTTGTCCGCCACTGGGGTGTTCATCACTTCAGTGGCGTTCAGAAAATAGGTTAACTTCCTTTCCTTCCTCCCCTTTTCTTTCAGGAAAAGTGTTGTAAATTGCTTCAGTCACAACTAATTCTCTAAAACGGAAGGCCTCCTTTACGTCATGTTACCTATTTCTCACGCGAAGCTATTACTATTTTTAGTGTAGTTGTACATAACTAGGTACAATCTCCAGAACCCCACAAAATTAACTTTTTGGGTACAAAATATATACATTTTCGAAAAAAAAAAAACTTTCTCTTTTCCTTCTCTCATCCTTTTTGCTTCCTGTTACTTTCTGTTTCGTGTTTCATTAAAAATTAATATCCGTTTGTTTCTCCCCTTCTTATAGTATAAAAAATACTTAAATAAAACGTCTGCTGATGATAGTACTTGAATAATTATGTGATTGTTGTGTTTGATGTGGTTGTATATAAACGTCTCTCAGAGAAGCAACACGGAATCTATTGGCGACTGACCTTGACTGACGGAGACTGACGGAGTCTATTGAACCTTGGTCAAGTGTCAAAGATTACAGTTCAGTTGCTTCTTTCCTTTCCAAACTTTCACACCGTGCCAATGGTTCCTATATTGAAATATGATGCAGAAGAAACTATGGTTTTCTCGGCAAGTCGGTTGCTGACGTCATCCTAAAGAGCAAAGATTAATAATGGTTTGAGAGGAATTACATTTTTCTTCCGATTTTTGTTTATAATTTAATCACAATTTTAATGATTTGCTTGTGGTTTTACTTGTATTAATAATATATTCTAAGTATTTTTTAAAACCGAGAAAACATGTTATCCCGCAGAATCTTTCATTATTTTTTGGTCTTTTGGATGCATTTTTTCATTTAAATAGATAAAAATGGTAAATATTTGAGAATGGTCGTAGCAATTCCATAGGATTATCATTATGTACACGAATTCAAACTGGCCATATAGAAGGGAATTTTATGGATTTCTATTGATGAAAATCGTCTCTTTTACTACTTTAAATGAATATAATGCTTTCGGAAATGATAGACATTATCAAATTTGGCTACGCATAATTGAATTGAAACTCATAAATGTTGTTCCTACAGTGATGTGATGTTAATGTTTATTAATGTCGTATTGAGAAGCAACACGGGGGATATTCAATTTTGAACTGTGTTCAAGTGTCAAAGATGACATTTCAGCTGGCACCTCTCTTTCCAATTTCCACACCATGATGATGGTTTCTACTGTGAAATATAGGAGAGAAGAAGTCATGGTTTTGGGGGGACGGTGCAATGTCGGTTGCTCATATTAGAAAATTTACTTTCATTGAAGACAAAATGAATGAAATCTAATACTGCATAACATTGTAAGGTTACAGCTTGAAAGACATAGAATCTTTCAGTGTGAAAGCGATCCAAACACACACAAAGATTATGAAATACAGCTCCTTCACAAAGTACCAGCACAGCTCTTACCTCGCCTAAATAACCAAATTTCAATCCTATTGAACATGGAAGGAATGAACTTAACAGAAGATTTGGAAAATATAATCACCATATTTGAATGTGAGGATCGATTGAAAAATGGGTCGTCAATCGTACTCCAGTAGCTAGATTTGAATGCTATTTAACATGGAAGAGAGTTAAGAGGAGAATTGAAAAAAAAATGTAGCGGTCAGATTTCACTATACGGATGGAAATATTGTGGGGTCACCAGTGTCACCTTAGAGATTTTAATCCTATTGAACATATAAGATATTAATTTGACAGAAAAATTAAAAAGAGACAGTGACGAGATAAAGAAACCTAAAAAAAAATATTGTTGCAAATATGGTCTAAAATTTCGCAAGCGGCCTCATTAAATTTTATTGCTTTAATACCTCCGAGATTGTAATCCCTCATTTATTTATTTGACCAAGTTACTCAATATTAAATTATTTTCTATCATATAAATTATAATAATTCTTTATGTGCTTTGATGCGTATGTACACTTTTGAGTAATTTGAATTCCGAGAAATTAAATGTTTTTCATTTACCGGTTCGAGACTTTTCCATTTTTTACATAAATATATGGGAACACAATTGGTATTTCAAAATAAAACTATTGCATTTTTTCAATTTCATAATTATATAAAAAATACAATTGTTGTTGGTGTATGTTGGCTTTTATGACTAATTGTGTAATAATAAAATAAATAAGTTAGTAAATTTAAAAATGCATTTTTTTTTAAGAAACATGCTCCGATTTTATAAATAAGGAATTTTGATACAATTTTGAATCAAACTACACTGAGCTTCGTCCAAGATTTTTGGATTTCTGAGTTATAATTTTGCACAGTAAATAACAAACACATTGTATCGAAAAATATCTATATAGAAAAATAGCCGTTTTATTTTCTCTATAGGCTAGTATAAAGTAGTTATTGCTTTTTTATGATTAATTTCTACTGAAAATATCTATTTTATTATGTCTAAAGTTGTTTGAAATCTGAAACTGATGTTTTTCTTTGATGTAAGCTGGATCTTTTCGTAAATCTCTGTTTTTAAATCGTTACAAAGTATTGCTAAGTACCGAAAAAATATCTTAGAATATATTTTTTCTATTCTTTCCTTGGCTTTATGTGTTTGTAATATTATTTCTATGCAGAGTTTTTAACAATCTCTTGCAAATATATAAACGACTGGATTTCATTGTAACAAAATCATTTTAAAGATAAAGAAAAGAAAGAGTCTTTATTTCTTTTTCTTGCTATTTTACATTTGAGCTTGGGTAAAAAACTTAAATATTATTTTTGACATCTGAGCATCAAAAACTTAGAATGACATAAATAAAATCATAAGAATATTTTCAAAAAATCTGATTTTACTTATAGAAAATTAATAATTTATTATTATAGAATATTTTATTGATTGAAAATTCTTCTTGAGTTATTTTTCCGGCTTACGTTATCAACTTTACAAAAACTATATTCTCCAGTAAATAATTATAAGCGTAAGGATAATTTTGTCTACAAATCCAAGATGAAGTTAGGTATAAACTTAGAATTTAGATAAATCTAAAAGTATTATATCTTAATTAAATATACATTTTTATGTATATAATATATTTATATTTTATTAATATACATTTATAATTCCTTCATTTTATTTTGAGTTATAAATAGTTTTATATACTAACTGTGATTAAAGGTATTTAAAGGCATACATTCAAAATTAAAATATGGTTATATCGCTCTTATTCATTCGTCTACATACTGTTGATTCGATATTTAATCTTCTTATGTGATTTATATTGTTTCATGAATAACAGATTTCAGGCAAGCTAAGTCCTGATGGAGTATATAGTCATTTTGTATTTATTTTGTATTGTTAACAATACATTTAGTCTATGAAACATGTCGGGATTTTAAAATATGGTTTAAGACTAGGAACGACAACTTATTGCGAATATTATAAAAGTTTATTGCAAGATTTTGACATGGGGTTGAAACCGCGACACAAAAAATTTTAAATTTAAAAATTTCATTAAATTTTTAAAAATTCATTAAAATTTCATTAAAATTTTACATTTAAAAATTTCAAACAATGCCCAAGCGAGGAATGCGTTTCTTGCTCTTATGCCACACTCGCCCCCCCCCGCCCGAAAAAAAAAATAGGCGCACTGGAACGTTTGGCGAAGCTGAATATTCGCCAACAGTGAAACACTGCCGCCAACAGTCTATTTATGATGTATTTTATTTCATGAATAAAGCCTTCCTACCACCCTATGTCCTTATTTAGGATTATTAAGAGATTATAATGAAAGTGATTAGTATTAAGAGATTATTATGTCATTTTGAACTTATTTTGTTTATTTCTCTAAATTTATAAAAGGGAAGTCGAAATGAATCAGGAACTCCATTCTTCTGTCAGGAATTTTATATGGTAGCTTTTGTATTCTAAGCAAGAATTTTACATTTAGATCCAAACTTCGATCATTAATAGAAGAATGTATTCGACATTCTTTCAATAAGCTAGAATTGAACTATTTCTTTTATTTTACGTTAAGAACGTTAACTAAATATACCTGTTGTATTTTCTGACTGGTCTTATGTAGAAATGAAGATTTTATGGAAAATAAAAACAAAATTCTGATAAATTACAATATTCGAAAACTTCCCAAATGGGCTTAATGTCACAAAAATGAAACAGAAAATGTCAATAATAACTCTTCAAGCACCCAAAATCCATTTTGATCAATTCAATGAACTTACTGAACTATTCTCCGAATTAGTATGCAACTTTGTAGAGTAATTTACCATCGATGCTGGACAATTCATAATACAGTAAATGCTGAGATACAGATCAGATGCTGAGAAATGCAGTAAAATCCCCAATCGCTTTGAGAGCAAAGCTATCCGTTTTTCTTTACAAAGCCGAAAACTTACTAAAAGTATTCATACTAAATAAACTCTCGTGAACACAGAGAATGAAATCCTCAAAAAAATTTTCGTTGAAAGTTTATTTAGTATTCTCAGGCTGACTCATTTCCTACCAATGAATGTGGTAAAATGCAGCTGCAAATTCCCTTACCAAACATTAGGTTTAGTGGGGAAATGTTAATAAAAGTTGTAAGTTGAATCAAATATAACAGAATTGAAACGTTTCTTAGCTTCCATGGAACTCGATTGTAAATCCCAAAAATATTTCCTAAAGCTTGGAAAGAAGAATTCATTACGGGGAAACAGTCACTGAGCAACAATGAAGTAAATTGTTGGCTCTTAGTAAAAGTTCATGAAGAAAATAATATTTTGTGTTTATTAAAAAGTTTGTATACACCTTGAGATTGATTGAGCATTTTTTGATTCCTTTACTCTCAAAAGTAATAAGTTTGCACATAACCACCGGAAAAGGAGACACGTTCCATTATATCCTTGAATGCCTTTGTGATTCCGGTTTGGTATAGCCGAGGGTTTAATGAAATTTGAGTCTCAGAAATCCTGGCAATATTCTATTACTGTATTCAAAAGTTGTTATAAAAACAAAGGTTAGAGATCACTTAAACATTTTGAAAAGCAATGCTAGATTTTTATTTATCCGCATAAGATTGTGAAATACTAGTATTGTCACGGGCACTATATTCAATGATTAATGATTAATTCCAATCAAATCATATCTTTATTCATAAATAGAGGAATTTCTGAAGTAAATTATACAAAGAAATACACAATATGAAAAAAAAAATAGTTGTTCATGATATGTGAATCGTTAAAATCAAATAAAACAATAGATATCCAAACTGAAATTTAAAAATGACATGGGAATTAAAATCAAATCTGGTCGTTTGAATGGGAAGACAATATTTAAGTAAACACTCTCAAAACAAATTAAATCAATATCTTGATGTTTAGTATTGTTAGCCGAAATCTCTTTAATGACTCTCTAATATATATTTTTTTAGATTATTAAAAATATTATTAATGTAGTAATTCGAAGTTTTTCATTTGATTACAAAATAAGAAACATGTGTATATTCCCCATAAAATTCTCTATCAAATTTCCATTTCTATATATTGCGAGTTCTTTTTATGCTCAGGTATTTGGTATGGTTATGAATGTTTATATTATAAATGGAATGTTTTTGTTTTACTTTTCTTTGCAATGATTCGGTATTTGGATTGGATTCTAGATGGATATGAAAAACATTGGTCAGAATATGCAACAGGTGTATTTATTTAATGTTCGTAACATAAACAGAAAAGAACAGAAATATTGTTGCACTATTAAAAGATTATGCTGCATAGTCTATTATTATAAATTGAGGTTCGGTGGTCTAGGGGTATGATTCTCGCTTAGGGTGCGAGAGGTCCCGGGTTCAAATCCCGGCCGAACCCACTTAAATATTTTAATTTTTTTTTTTTTTTTTGAAATCATTAAATTTAATAAAACGAAATGAGTTCATATTTTCACTATATCCAGCAGAAAATATTTTGGTAAGCATTTGTTATTCATGAAAATAAATACATCAAATGAAGATTGAAAATTTAAAATGCTCAGTCATCAAAAAAAGGAGCATCCGGAATAACATTCTTAATTTTTATCGCAGATGAAAAAAAAAAAAAATATTTGTATAAATGTTAACGGCATAAGAAAATTAAAATATAACTTTAATGTATTAATTAAAGTACTTATTTAAATTTATTAATTTTCAAAATAAAGGCTCATCTCATTATAATATCGAATGAAAAGGATATCCTGAATAACTTTCGTAATTTTTGTCAGAGCTAGAATATATTTATATAAATGTTAGTGGTTTAAAATAAAAACTAAAATTTAACATTAATGAATTAATTAATTATTTAATTAAATTTGTGCTTTTTTTTTCTTAAAATGAATCTTTTCGTTACAATATAGAATGAAGATGGTGTCTTGAATAATTTTAGTCACAGCAGGAGGAAATTTGTTTGTATTAAATATCCTAAGAAACTATGATGTTAGAGCATGAAGTAATTCTCTTAATTAACTACGTTAATTAACTTCTGAAAAGGAGTTTTCTCAAAACGATGATATCTCATTTTTTATCATAGAAAAACCTAAATTTCGAATTTTGTAAAATTCTTTTTGAAAGAAATGGGCTTATTAAATAGGTCCCCAAATAGTTGTTTAGCGTTTCAAATATTTTTGGACATACGAATTTCTGATCAACACTTTTCATTGCTTTTTGGAGCACTGGAAATCACACACCCATATTTCAAAACATCAATAAATTGAAAAAAAAAAAATGTCTAGTAACACATTAAAAAATTAAATATATTTTTTCTCGCTTTATGTAACTATAAAATCCCAATTTTTTTTTATTTCTTCAAATTATTTATAACATTTTAAATCAGAAAATTTCAAGTTTTCGAATTACATTTAACGAAGACAGAAGTAATACTTTTCAATTTCTACAATTCCTTTATTTTCAATTTCAACCTTTATTTAAATATATTCACGTACATATATTAGAATGTACGTGATTTGTTTCACAATAATGGACATCGAAAGTAAATTTCGAAAGCACTAAGTATGTTAAAAATATGTAGCTCTTCTTAAATAATCTACACATCTGCGTTTTATAAAGCAATAATACTTTAATATTTTATACATTCGTTTGATATCCTAGCTGCTTCTTACTCTTATTTACTATTGACTCGTTTTAAAATTTCTACTTCTGTTATATACTTAAGGTGGAATATAGAAAAGTCTTTAAATATTTATGTCATTTCAAATTGTTAGAGATGCGAAAATTTAAGAAGGCTAAAGAAAGCTAAAAGAGAAACTCAACAATATTTGTCTAACTTGTGACATAAAAAAAAGATTTGTGAATAAATGTTGGAAAGCTAACTTTTAGACTTGCACATAAACAAAAGTAAATATAAAGTGCAAGGCTTAGGTACAAAAACTTTTAAGCCGCTTTTCTCATATTGTTCTTGAATTTAATATTAGTCTTGTATTAATACATGTGCTGTTGTTTTTCCTAAAACATGTTTGTTTCATTCACAATTGGAAGTAATCTCTGTTTTGATCTTTCCTAACGAACAAAATGTTTTTAATAAGTATATATTTTCTTATAAATTAATTACTTCGATACAGGATATTACATTTGTAAAATTAACCAGTTAAAAGTCAATTTCAGAACAAAATCACAATTATCAAAAAAAAATTTAAAAAGTATATTGTAATCGCATAAAATTAAATTTTATAGATTTATCAAAAAATTATTAGAAGTTATAAGTTCTTAAAAATGTATTGAATGCTTAAAATTCTCAAAACATTCTATAAGTTATGATACTAAATGATACTGAAATCTATAATTTATCATAAAGTCAGATAGTAAAAGATAAAAAAAAATTAAAGAGTTATTGAATGTTATAAGAAGGTTTTTGGAATTACCAAAAAGCTAAATGTATAAGTGATAAGGATAACACACATTAAAAGCTCTGTGGGTAATACTCGTTTATTACAAATGATAAAAATAAGTGAATTTATAAGCCATTATTTTTAAAATTAGATTTATAAGTATAGTCTAAATGTACTTGAATATTTTAATACCTATTTTTCGAGTACTGTAAGTGTATGATAAAGGTAAAACTTTGCTTAAATACTTTTAAACACTCAAACAAGACTCATTGAAATGTATGCTTTCTATATTTACATATTGAGTTTATTCCAAAATTTTTGAATGTTAATAAACCAGGCATTTTTTGCTCTTAGTGTATATAACAAAAACTTAACATCAGTAGTTTTGCTTTAATTCGTAGTTTAAATTGAATATTTTTACAGCTAAAAATTCGTTCTTTGATTTACATATAATTGTACGCAATTGCATTTTTTATTAAGAAACTTTTCAGGTACTTTAAATTTAATATAGTTCTTTAAATAAATTTTTAACTAAAATCTACTGTTAAGACAGATAAAGTTAAGTTTTCAAACTTAATGTTAATTTTTCTATTAAGTATAGGATTTCGTGATTTTTTTTTCAATGAGAATTAATTCATGATTTTTATTTCCGCGATGCTTCACAACAGTGTAATTTAACGAGGAATTGATTTAGGAACAATTTACTTGGAATCTTAATTAAATGAAGCCTTTTGTGATCTAATGTAATATTCTTTTAACTACGAACATTGTGAGCTTTCAAAAAAATATAAGACCTAGAACTGATTCCTACATTTATCTTTTTCCCATGAAAAGCGGAAAGGTTTTTAATATTAACACGAAATTGTTTGTGAGAGACAAAAAGATTCACCCATGAATATGAATGTAATGAAATTATGATTTACTTTGACTTTGGGAAGCAAAGAGCTTCTCGTGTGTAAAATAAAATTTATTGTATTACGTGCCTTCATATAGCTGCTGGTAAATATAAATTAGAAATTACATTGTTCCTTTGTTAAAACATTAAAATACAAGGAATACTATTCCTCATTTTTAAAAAAATTACCATTTCGATTTCTTGAAAAATAATTTTTTCTTCAACAGTTCCTTTGAATTTTATGATAATCGAATAAGAATAAATAAAAGAATTTTTTTGTAAGATATTTAAGGTTTCAGCAAAGAGAATTTAGAAACAGTTAAGATTCCGAGGAAAAAATGCCACAATAACACCGCTTAGTTTTCCAGCCATATTCCTCAGTAGTATCAGCATTCAGAAGCATTTACATGGCTTTAAATTTTTTTACGAAAACGCGCACTATGTGCCAGCCACGCATTTATGTGTAATCTTATACTGGAGTACATCTGGATTACTGTTTACTCCTCACTTCATTCAAAAATAATTTTTGTTCTTGTAATTGCATTAGTTATCAGAAGGAAAATAATCACAATGTTCACAAAAGAATAATAACATAATACTGATAGCATAATTACATATATTTTTTTTTAAAAAAAATTCCTATTTCCCCTTAGTACCTAGTGTATTAAAAGTTTCTGGTAATTCGAGAATTTACTAAGCAAATTCAAAAACCTAAGAAAAATTATTTTTATGCTAAAAGCGAAAATCATTTACAACGTAACGTAGAAAATGTCTTGAATCTGCATTTACATTAAATGTTTAAAATGTTTGTCCCTTTTCATGAAAGTAAGCTAAAGTCTTTGGCGCATATTTTGAGAAATACTACTCAATGCACTCAGCGTTATATTTTGTATCGTTTGAGTAATGACAATTTTTAGATTTTCTGTGTTTTGGAGATTAATTTAATAAACATGGTTATTTTAGTATCTCCACGGGAAAAAGGTATGTAGACTCTCAATTCCGGGAAACGAAGTTCTTGTTTTAAAGAAAACGGTATATTATGTCAAACGAGTGCAGAAACCATGGAAGAATATCTTGAACTTAAAAACTTTTTTGGCGAACGACTCGTCTCAAGAAATCTTTGGCCAAGTATCAGAGTTGCATCACTTCAGATAAAACAACATCATTCTCTATAAAAGTACTGTCAAATCTGCAAGTCTTCAAACCAGTCACTTAAATCCTTTATTGTAGAAGGAATTAGGTTATAAAAAGCGAAATATTTGATTAAGTTTCACTCATGATTAAAATGGCATGATCTTAAAAATAGTTTTATCACAATAAATAAGCTTTAAGGAGAACGTTAATTACCAATTTCGAAAATAATATCCATACGTATTTAAAATTTTATATATTTTGCAATGGTCATCTCTACAAAAATGATTCTCAGATCCTGAAACAAGAGTATTTTACGGAAAGAGAGTAGTTTTTTTTTCAGTTCTCTTATTTATTTAGCAGTTCTGCTGAACAAATACTTATCCATAATTGTTTTCGCTTACGATTTATCGAATCACACTTTATAGTTGTTGATGTGGCTCGGTGGTCTAGGGGTATGATTCTCGCTTTGGGTGCGAGAGGTCCCGGGTTCAAATCCCGGCCGGGCCCTTTTTTTTCCCAAGAGAAACATATTAGAATAAGTACTATGTATTACACAATATACGTACATAGGAAAATATTATATAAGAAACGGTATTTTAGTCATTTCGTTTATTTTGAGTTATTAAATCAATTCTTAAGGGTGTTGTTGTGAATCTGAATACACAAATATGTAATCTTACAAAATCTTTATGTGGATACAAATTGTCTTTCCACACGAAAATGGGTTACTTGATATCGTTTGGTTTGAGTACTCTGTTTTCACTCCATTTGACGTCATTTTAGTAAAATATTGTAATCTCCTTTGTTATATGAATTATCGTTCACAATCCTTTAGAAACGAAACTCATACTTAAGGATTATCTAAAGCTTCAAGGTATTAGTGATTTTCTTAATCGGTCAAAAATATCTGATTACATTTACTGCTTATAATTACTGCTTTATGTAAAAGCTACTGGAAATTGGTTATTTCGTTACACAGACACAACAATCCTAAAAACAATTACTTTGACACTAAAGATGAAGAGTATCTCTAACATAACATCGAAGAGCATTTTAAATTTTCAATTGTACATCAAATGTTCAAAATTTTCGTCACTTCCTTGGAGACCAATGATTTCTTTATCCGAGTCAATGTCAAAATGTATTTAAATTTTATGTCGATGATTTCATTACTTGTTCAGAGTATTTTGTGCACCGTTTTCTTTGAATCAAGTACGTAGTTACTCTCATTAGAGTATTTTCAGATTTTCTGTGAGGATATTGAAAGAAAAAAAAATTATGAAAGGGATTCCCAAAGAGTAGAGAGTATGAAAATTACCATAATTCAAAGGTTACCAAAAGACACTTTCAACATCTTGAGATTCTTTTCTCAAATTAAATTTTGTTCTGCGCTATGTTACAAGTATTCATCATCATTAGTATTTTCGTAATGGTTTTAAGTTGTTGTGTTTTTACATAACCAATTTATGAAATGAGAACATTTAGGATACTTAGTATTTCTCATTTTATATTTACTTTTACAAAAACCATTATTTGAATGTTGCAAAGGTAATTAGACATTTTTACCGATTCACAAAGTCACCAATCATTTGAAGCAGAAGGTATTCCTCAAGACTCCCGTCTATCGGCTATTTCAGTTTCGTGGACGTAATGTTAATCCTATGGAATTTTTATTTTTGCTCTCAAATCTTTATTACTAGATAAATTTGAATGAAATAAAGTGCTTCTGAAAAAGCAGAAAACGATCAACACTTTTGCGGAATTACTTTTTTCCCCTCTGATTTTTTAAAAAAAATTGAAATATTCTTAAAGATCAGAAAAATACACGAAATAATCATTAAAATAGGGGTAAAATATTTTTAAGAAAAAAAATTCCGCAGAAGTCTTTTTTATATTTTTTGTTCTTTGAGAGGCCCTTTATTGCATTCCAATAGGTCAAATAGTAAAGATTTGAGAGCAAAAGTAGAAATCCCAAAGATTAACATATTCTGAAATCAAAATGGCCGGTAGACGGGGGCCTTAAGTATCCTTTTCGTTTCTTAAGGACTGTGAATAAATTATAACTCATATAACAAAGTGGACAATACTGTTTTATTTAAGTGACGTTTTATGGAGAATTAGCTCAGTCAAACTAAACAATATTATATACATCAAGTAACCCATTTTCATATACGTGTGGCCACATTAGCTTATGGACCAAGTCCCGGACTCGAGGCCGGTGGTTTTCGTTGTGGATTCGAGCCCTGATACCGGTAAAGACCCACCGTGTACTCTGGGCTTCTGTCGAGACTCGTCGTCCTCCCGTTAACTTTGTGTGCAAGTTAAGAGAGAGCATGCCATGTCAGGTGATGTCCTCGTGATTTGATACAGGTTAACAATTGAGAGGTCTATCGCTAATTGCCCTCACGTTGCTTCTAGTGTGATGTTAATATGACCAACCAACAATTTTCGTTTGGAAAGATATTTCGTTCTTACAAACACTATAAAATTATAACACCAAGTAATCAGTTGTTTTGGAAAAAAAAAGGGCCCGGCCGGGATTTGAACCCGGGACCTCTCGCACCCAAAGCGAGAATCATACCCCTAGACCACCGAGCCACATTACCGAATATAAAGTGACTTGACAAACACTAAAACGACTTATGGAAAAATCACACGGTTAGTATTTGCTCAGCAGAGCTGTTAAGTAAATAGAAGAGCTGATTCGAGAAATACTCTCCTACCCGTAAAATATTCATTCAAAATCGGAGTATAATTCTTAAACATGACCATGCAGGATATAAAATATTAAACAGCTATACATAATATTTTCAAAGAGGATGTTTAACATTGATCCTAAATCGTATTTATTGTACCAAGTTATAATTTTTAATGATCACATCATTTTAATTATCAACGAATTTAAAATAACACATTTTTTTGTTTTTCTTAATCAAGTTCCTTCTACAAAAAAGAATTCAATGACCAGCTTGATCATTTATATGAACGAGAGTGAGTTAGGGTTAAGAAGGTTATTTTACTAAGTGTTTTTGTTAAATACATAAACTGACGCTTCAGCAGATGAAGTACGCTTTCGCCAAACGCCGATAGTTGTTTAGCATGAAGCCTACTCATTCGAATGCAGTTTCTCTCCTTTCTGTAAACAGATCCGTATATCCGTAGCCGTGGTTCGCCATTGATTTGAAATTTCACATGGAACTTGGAAAAGCCACGACAGAAACTTATAATTCATTAAATGAAGTGTACAACATTGGAAGTTTATCACGTGTACGTGTTTTTGAGTAGTTTGTCAAAAGGTTTCTAGCCGAGTACAGCATCCTAGTTTGGCAGTAGAAGCCTAGTGGTTATGGTAGTGAAATCGTAGCCAGTGGTTTCCGTCGAATCGTAAGTTGAAGCCTAAATGCAACTAAAAACTCACCGTGTAGCCGGGGCTGATGCACGTTAACTCAGTCGTGGCCCAATGTCCTCCCATTGGACAAGCAGGTAAGGTGATTGCTCAGCCTTGTCCAACTTATCGTGAAAGTTAGGAGAGGAGAGAGTTCGCTTTTGAATAAGCTTTGTCCCTTGACCGAGGTTCAAATTCACGAGTTCCGTAGCAAATAGCCCTCGTGTTGCTTCTAGTGCGACTTTAATAAAACCAATCAAGCACAGCATTCTAGTGGCATGTTATCCGCATTATTCGCCATGACTTGAGTCATGTGACTTCTGTTTCCTAAGGTGAAATCTGCATTAAGAGGAAGATTATTTGATTTCGGTGAAGCTGTGAAAGAGAAAGAGGCAACTGTCCTGATGGAACTGTCTGAAGGAGGCTTCGAACAATGGAGGATTCTTACAGCGTCATTTTCGTTAATTAATAATCACAACTCGAATTTACAGCTGTTTTTATTGTCTTACATATTGATTGGTACTCTCCATGTGTTGACAATACCTAATATTTGTTTGTCATTAACATTAGCCAAAAAATATACAGAATGTCCCTGGACTCATTGTCAAAATTTAATGGAAAGTAAGATGTTCATAATGAAGCATATTTTGTATGGAATGTGAATTCTGATATAAAAAAAAGAGCAAGGAAACAAAAAAAATGTTCAGAAAATGGAAAGTTAATCAGATTATATTAAATTAATAATTACAGTAATTAATCAGATGTATCAACATCAACACAAGCTTAGAAGCGTCTAGTAAGTGATTCACGTATCCTTTAGATGATTTTCGATATGTTTCGCGAACAGTTTCGATTTATTTTGTCAGTGATTATCGGGTTTCAGGGCACAAGAGACAAATCACACTTTCACGAACGGATGCAGAAGCCATACAAATATTTACCATAAAATCCTCATGAGAGTGAATGAAAATTTCGTGATTGAGTGTCTTGAGATGCTCCCATAAGATTGCTCAGCCTTGTCCAATCCATCTATGAAAAAAGGTGTCAATGAGGTGATTACGTACATTAATTTCAAAACGAACTGGACCCCATTGGGCCTAAACCCCATTTCATTTTACAAGGCCACTGGAACAACTTCATATAATATTGATATTACATTTTTGACAAAGATGCGATTCATTTTGGCATAGAGTGGATGTGATAGTATTAGACAATAAGGAAATCGTTTACGAAACCCGCATTCACATTAACGCATAAGTGCTTCTGGAAACAGAACGTGTAATATGCGAGTTAGAAGGACCTCACACACACACACATAGAATGTTTCAATTTTCCGAAGAAGGCCATAATTTATTTTTATGATTTGCTCTTCACGGAAACGATGAAAAACATATAAAAAATTAATTTAGAAAAACTATTCAATGAGTACAAATCATCAAATACAAAGATAATTAATATTCCTTCTCATCAATTAAAACACAAATAGTCTTGTGCTTAAATTCTTATTTAAGTTGTAAAATAAAATAAGTTCATTTATTTTTACTACTCATATTTCGCTAATGTATTATGAATCATATGTTATATAGTGATAAAATGAGTTAATTCTGCACATGAAATTTAATGATTTTCATAAATTAAATCGGGAGATTAAGGCAATATTCTTTAGGATTAAATTTGCAATATTCCAGACAGTATTGCTAATTGGTAAATAAATAATACCTAATATAAACGGTACACTTTTCAATTTTGTTTTTAAGCAGTTACAAGTCTTCTGAATATCCTCCTTTTTTTACACGAGATTTCGTTACAAGCTATACTCCCCTAAGACTTTGTAGTATGTCATTGTTGGTGTTCTTAATGAATACGTGGCGATTTGGTTCGTAATGACTGACTCAAAATCTCTCAAACAGGTGTTTGTGTACTACCCATTTCACAACTACGGATACGTAATTATTTCTTGCGAATAACTGTAAACTGTAATAAACCCTAATCTCAGCATCGTGTGAAGCTGTTGGCTTACCAGACCTCTTTCCTTTACAAAATTGGTTTCTTGCTCTAGCGTAATCAGTGTAGAATACTCTGATGATTTGGCGTATGAGTTACATATTTTCTTCCGAATAATCTCTGCACTGAAGCAAGCAATGAAGATTTTGCATATTCTGAAACTAAAAATGCTTTACGGTAATTAATTGCTAATGGAAGTTATATGACAATGAAATTAAAACGTTTCTTTGCAAATGGTTTGGATGTGGAAATAAGTTCCACTCTATCTGGTCCCTTATACGGAAAAGGGAAAGTTTGCAAACAAAAATATAACATCTGCTTTTTCTTGACAAGTATTGAAGAAAAACGTGCAGAAATATCGAATTTCAAAATTATAGTCACGCCCCTATGTGTCTTTAACAACGCAAAGGAAGATGTTGAGCTCGTTTGGGAAGTTCTATCCCATCCACCATATTCACCAGATCTGGCTTCCTTAGATTTCCTCGTATTTCGATCATTACAAAACTATTTTAATAGAAAAAAAAACTTCAAATGTAAGGTTGAGGTAAAAAATCATACAGAAACGCTTTTTATCTAAAAATTTTAGACGTTCTAGATGGATAGAATTTTCGAATTACCTCGAAGATGGAGAATGGTTCATAAAAAGATTGACTTATATATAATTTTATATAATGTAATCCAAAATTTAAATGTGAGGTGCTACAATTTTTCTTTAAAATCGCCATGAACTTTCAGGACATCCCAAAGCATATGGAGAATTGGAACAAATGTATATGAATAAAAATGTACAGGGAATTATATACTATAATTCCTTCATTCAACAGTACGATGCGAAGTTTTTTAATGCAAATGTCAGATAAAAGTAAATGACATCTTATCTTCGGAATATAAGCCCTTTTGTAAATCAACTCTTTGCGATTGACTCATTATTTTCTGTGAATAACTCATTATTTTTTCTTTTAAGTGAATTTTCTATCCAATTTAGGTACATACAAAGAAGGAGATCTTCTTAAGGGAATATTGCAGAATTTTTATTTGATTTTCAAGTCGTATAACTTTATGAACAGCAAATTCTTGTTGAAATCGACTGCTCACTCCCTGAGCAACACGACTTTTTTTTCTATTTTTTAAAAAGCAAAGGAAACGCAATGTAAATTGACGAAATACTAAAAAAAACATTTTTAACATATTTATTTATTGTTTGTTTTCCAGACATAATCCATCATCAAAATACGTTTAAAACTAGGTATTTACTAAGGAAGAATTTCTCAAAGATTAAAAAAAAAATTCACCTTAAACAATACGAAAAATGAGCATTACGAGCCCTCATGTATATTTGAAATTATTATTCTTTACGTAGAAAATATTGCTTTCGGATAAAATAAGAATTCAAAATGCAGACGTTGAATAAAATATTCAGAATAGAAGTAGTGGTCATTGTTTGAAATTCCCCTCAATGCCGTGTAAGTGCAAAAGCATAAAAAGGTAGACAATTTTCTCCGACAATGAAAAAAATGCTTTTTTGTTCAAAGTATGAATTGATTCTCTAAAGCATATGAACTTTTTTTTTACGATCCTGAACGGAAAACCATCCGTTCAGCATTTGTTGTCATGTATAGCGGGAAGAGATTAAAGTTTTATTTTACATTTTTTCTATCTTCTTCATTTCCTTATTCAGATTACTGTTTTTTTTTAATTCCTACTGTTCACTTCAGACTATTATTGTACAATAGTGATGAATATGGTCTTGTTATATCATTAAGTGATTTCATTACACTACTGCAAATTTTTCCTAGTACAATTTTTGTAATGACGCCTTTCAAACTTACTATATTAAGGTAATTGCACATTACACACTGATAAACTGCTGTTTGTAGAAAATGCAACACCATGAAGGAATCATCAGAATCAAATGAAATTCGCAGCAAATGTCAATTATAGGATATTATGCAAATTAATAAAGTTTCAGAGCCATCGCGCGTGCGTGGCGCGCGCAGCGCCCTCTGAATTGATGCTGAAAGCGTATAAATAAAGTGCTGTAGCGGGACGTTGAAAAAAGTCTATGATTATTTGTTAGTGGCAAACGTTTAGTGAGACCTGAGTATGCCTCCACGACGGAAGAATAAGAAATTCAAGCAACTTACGGAGTTTGAACGAGGGAGGATAATCGGCCTTCGAGAAGGAGGATTTTCCTATCGCGCAATAGCAGCTCGTATGCAGCGGAACAGTTCCACAGTGATGCGAGTTTGGAAGCAGTGGACCGACGAGCACCGAACAACTCGAAAAACAGGCACTGGACGACAGAAGGTGACGTCAGAGCGCGATGATCGACACCTGCTCCGCATGGCGGTGAATGATCGCACAGCTTCCTCCAGGCAGCTGGCAGCACGTTGGTCTACTGCTACAGGTGTACAATTGTCGGCTTCGTCAATTCGTCGTCGTCTGCTGCGCCGTGGATTGCGTGCAAGGGTGCCTTTATACAGGATTCCCCTCACGGCGAATCATCGACGGCTGCGTCGGCAGTGGGCTCTTGAGCACAGAGACAGGCGAGCTGATTGGCACCAAGTTGTCTTTTCAGATGAATCACGCTTCAATTTGTGGACCCATGATGGCCGTGTTCGTGTTAGACGTTATGCCGGTCAACGCTGCCTTCCTGAGTGTATTATTGAACGACATAGTGGTCGAACACCCGGAGTTATGGTCTGGGGTGCGATTTCGTATCATGGACGATCCAATTTGATACGAATTGAGGGTAATCTCAATAGCAACAGGTACGTCCGTGAAGTGCTACAGCCCGAAGTCGTTCCTTTCCTTCAAGGCATCCCTGGAGCTATCTTTCAGCAGGATAATGCACGCCCACATGTTGCGCGGACTGTTCGAGACTTCTGTTCAGCACAACGCATGCAACTTCTTCCTTGGCCTGCTTATTCACCGGATATGTCGCCTATTGAGCACGTGTGGGATATGGTTGGTCGGCGTCTCGCTCGTGATCCGCGTCCTGCAGTTTCCAAAGACGAACTTTGGTTGCGCATACAAGCGATATGGAATTATCTTCCTCAAGCAGATATTCAACATCTGTTTGACTCCATGCCACGTCGTATAGCAGCACTTATTGCAGCGCATGGTGGCTGCACCAAATACTGATTTCGGACGCTTAATTTGTTTCTTTTGTTTTGAAAATTTCATCATTTATTTGTATCAGTACAAGTCGTTTCTGCATTAAATTTCATTTGATTCTGATGATTCTTTCATGGTGTTGCATTTTCTACAAACAGCAGTATATAAATAAAAATTTAGCAAATTTAATATTACTTAAATCGTGTAAGATAATTGATTTTGTTTTGCTAATTATTTACACAGAAACAATTCTAAACATATTTTAAATATATTTAACTCAAAAATGTTTGTTAAAATGTATTTTGATACAAATTGTTATCAAAAGTCATTTGCAGATATTTTTTAATATTCAGCAATAAAGAAGTTAAGATATTTTAAAAAAAATATCAGAATTTGCGTATTTTTATTTATGATTATAAGAAGAAAAACGTTAGAAAATGATTTCGAAATTTATAACCAAACTTTTTCACTTGCTCATAACGTTATGGAAATACAATTCCTATCTATTCATATATTACAACTATTTAAAATTATATGATAAATGATAGTGTAGTTTCAACCATTAACTCCTAGTGTATTGTATATGATGCGCTCGCGCTTCCTCTCCTGTGTCCAGCGTATCACAATAGATACGCTTCGTTAGTTTCTTCTACGGCCCAACGTATCAATAGGGATACGCTTGATGAGAACGTTTTATTTGGTTTTCTTAATGTTACTATATGGCGTTACAATACCGCTAAATCTATATAGATAGGTTATTTGGTGCGTTGACCTTGGTGATATGGGCTTGGATTTCACTTCTGGCTATCAGGAGGGAGGGGGTAATTGCTAAAAGCACGTTTTGCGGGGTCTTTAAATGTAATGACATGATTTAAAGGGTGCGCTAGCTTTCGATTTGCTTTTTTCTTTCTTGCTTGCTTCTTAGAAGTTCGAAGGATAATTTGTGGCCCTTTATGAGGGTTAGGGCTTTTGGTAGCAGATGCTCTAAGCTGTTCGTTTCATTCGGTCGGTTTTTATTTGTAGCGACAGTCATGACGAAAAGAAAGTATTTATCTGATACTGAGATTTGTGAATTAATTAATGAATCTGACAGTGATGTTAGCGAAAATCTGTACATAGCTATTAAATGAAGAAAAGGACGAAAAAGATGTGCCATTTGCTCAAAATCTTGCGCTAAGAGTCGAAAGTTGACAAAATATGTGTGTAAGACATGTAACGCTGGACTATGCGCAAAAGATTTTTTTTTTTATAAAAATATCATGCAACAAAATAAGATTCCTTTTTTATATATCTTAATATTTCATGTAATGGTACATCATTACACCATGAAATTTATGTAACATATGTAAATATATTTTGCATTTTCTTAAAAGTGTGATTTTTTATGTAATTTTATGTTCAAAACATTAAATTTTCGATTAAATCTTTTTTTCTTTTGTATATATTAAGTTTAAGGCATTTTAAATAATATATGTAAAAACCAAAATATTTTAATGAATAGCCGATTTTAAAGGAATTTTTTTCACGAATTAGGCTTAATATCTAAAATCGTCTGGGCACAGCGTGACACTCTGCGGTAAGAAGCCGCAGGCCCAGAGAAGCATTTCTTTTTTCTCCCTCCGGTAGCGAAAGGGTTAATAACGCAAGATCCAAATGACAATGCAGCGGTACTATGCAGTGGGAAAGAAAGTAAAACTGTGATCTAGACGTTTGGAAAAGGCGAATGAGTAACAGTATTTTAATGGTACGAGAGCCACACATAGACATTCAGCGCTAAATAAGATAAGGCTGTGAAGTAGACATGAGGAAAAATTGAAAAGTCAAATGAGGAAGAGAAAGTATTTTAATCGAGAAACATCTAACTATTGCCATTATGAAACAAAAGGCTGTGTTCTAGACGTTTAAAAGAATTTTAAAAAATAGTTTACTGAAAGGAGGGTCGGAAATAGAGAAGGAGAGCTTGGGTATCCCAGGCGCGTGTCCCTCGTGCTTACCAAAGACAGTAAACCCCATGGGAAAGTAAAGATCGCAAGAGAACTTCAGGGTCATGATTCCGGAGTGAATCTAAAGAAGGCAAGCCCCTGAGTCTCTTGATATAACTTCCAGAAGCTGGGTACATGGTTAGACTCTCAGACACTGGGTACCCATTTCAGTCGCTACTTACGTTAATCGAGCTACGTTGCATGAGCTACGTTGGGACTATTCTTTCACACCCGGTCACCACAATGGTAAATAATATGATAAAAAAGGAGTTTGTGCATGTATGCATTTATGTGTAAGGAAAGGTTTATGCATGTATATGTGTGTGTATGACAGACGTAGCGAAAAAATGGAAAAATACAAGTAGAATGGGACTACGGGTGACGATTGCTTGAGAGTTTTTAGAAACTCAATTGATATTTATTTAACTTAGTTTAGAAACGCCTTTTTACTATGCCGTGCATCATAACTATCGTATGAAATACAACATTTTTTAAAAATTTTGCTGAATGTAAAAAAAAAAAAAATTACCTTTAAAATTATTTGCATGTTTGTAACGGGTAAAATAATCTCTCTTTCTAAATAGAAGGAGAAAATATTAAAAAGGTGTTTTAGAGCAATTTTCAATTTCTCAAATTGTGAATGAAAGTCTTTCGTCTTCTTTTCCTCCGGTGATGAAAATTACTATGTGGCAATGCATATTTCGTGACATGAAGATATGGACTACCTTTGCTTTCCGCAATTTATTGTTCATAGTGTTTTGGAAGCCATTATATTATTTATTTTCATATGCTTTATAATAAAATATGTTTCCTTTTGGCATAAATTATCACAAAATATATTCATTCAAAAATCAAAATTAAATATTGGCCATACGATTAGTACGTTATATATTTTTGACATCGTTACATTTTCTACTAATTTTTTTCTGTTGGAAGATAATTTGTAGTTCTCAGATTACTTGGAACATTAAAAAAAGAAGTGAATCTCATTTATTTATTTTTTTATAATACCGTTTTGGATGTGTACCCTCATTAAAAAAACTTACGTTTGCTGATTGGATTGTTGAGATTTATGAAAAAAAAATTTAGAACAGATACTCCAGTTAAAATAACAATAAAAACATCGTTCCTTCGTAGATCCAGTCACGTATAAACTCAAACGAAGAATCAAAAATTTTCTGATTACGATATTTTCACAATAAATTTCGTTTTGCGCGCATAGCTGTTAAATGCACTAAAAAAACTTAAGAAAATGATTTTATTCGTATACATATAAAAATTTAAGTTTGCCCATCAATGTAATTTTTTTTACAAAACATCAGTTTGCTTGTGCATATATATATATATATATATATATATATATAGTATTAAATATTGCGTTACCAGTAAATCATTATATTATTTTCATCTTACACAATTTTATAATAAATGGGAAAAACATATTCATATTTCATATCAAAAGTTTGTTTCTCATGAAATTCAAGCGATATTCAAATTTAAAAGATGTGTTATGCTTTCTCTCACACACTATTTAGATAAATAGTAGATGCTATAATAATTTAAAAAAAACCGACTCACCAAGAAGGAGTTGCCCGATTGTAATGACATTTCGTATTTAAAGACATTTGGACCGAACATGCAAATGATTAAAATGTGGTGTCCAATGAATGAATAGAGGGAGCTACAACGATGGTCACGACTGAAAAAATACCTCAATGACGGATTCATCAGTGAGGTATTACTGATTACGAGCAACTGTCATAGTTTGAAAGAGGTCGTATCATTGGATTGAAAGAGGCAGGCTGGGCAAATAAGAGAATCACTCGTCATATGAGTCGAAGCGATGCGACGATTGAAGAGGCTAACAAGAATGGGTGGACAATGGCAGAATCACGCGTCCTGAAGGTAGGGAACGACCTAAAGCCACAGCAGATCGGGAGGACCGAGTGATTGTCAGATGAGTTGTTACAGCGCCTGATTCATCGTTATCAAGTATCATACGAGCGACCCGCACACGAGTGTCCATCCTGACCATTAACAGACGGTTACTAGAGCGAAATCTACGCTCATACCGATCACTACGCCACCTTTCACTCATGCCTGCACACTGTAGAGCCAGATTACAGCGGTACTAGGCTCAATCAGTTTGGAATGATGCTGAATGGGGACGTATAGTGTTTAACGACGAATCCCGCTTCCAACTGTGTCGTGACGATCATCGAAGTCGTTTCTGGAGACGCCCATTGATGCGTGTCAAACCTGCGTTCTCTATTGCACGCCACACAGGCCATCAACCTGGAGCTATGGTTGAGGGTGCCATTTTCCTTGATAGCCGGACCCCTTTGGTCATCATTAGAGGCACAGTTACAGCACAGCGGTACGTCGACGACCTCTTTCTGTAAGTGTCACCTGTTTTGCTTCGGTTTCTTTTGCAGTACCCTGGCCTTATTTTTTAGCAAGATGATGCCAGAACACATACGGCAAGTGTTGCTATGAACTGTCTTACAGCTTGTAAAACCCATGGGTAGCCAGATCTCTCTCCAATCGAGCACGTCTAAGATATGATGGGAAGGCTACTCCAGCTACGAGGGAATGTTGATGACCTAGCACAACAATTGGAGCAAATTTGGCAAGAAATATCACAGGAGACCATCAGGGAGCTCTATCACACTATGCCACGTCGTATGGTAACTTTCAACCAGGCTAGAGATGGGTCAACACCTTATTGAGCTCGTTATAAATCAATCACTTTTTCTGAATTTTAATCAATTTCTATTCTGTACATAATTTTCCTATCTGGCAATTTTTGTATCCATAGGACAACTTCTTCTTGGTACGTTTTTTTTTTTTTTTGTTCTAGAGTATAGTTAGTGAAGGTTTATAGTTTTTATATCCATGTTATATAAATAAATGAGTACTATGAATATTGTTAGAGATAAATTATATTTATACTGAAGGGAAAAAAACGGTATTTTCTCAACACATGGCAAAAATCTTAATATTATATAATTCATGAAAATAATCAAAGAAAATCAGAATTCTTCATCATTTAATTACATCTGTTTTAAGATTAAAATTGAGTTAACATTTTACTGTAATTCATGTTTATTATTTTAGGATATGAGAATTTATTTTTTGATAGCGTATATATTAATATTTTTATTTCTAACAACGGTACTAGATATGTAAATAATATAATAATGAAGCAAAATTTTAGAATTCTTTATCATTTCTTCAGAAATAATATAATTTGCTATTTGAAAAAAAGGGGAAAAATGTTATTAACTACAGGATGAGATTTGCTTATTCAACTGTTTCTAAGAATTCCCCGTTTTATCAATCTATTCCAAAATAAATTTGTCATTCATTTTTACCAGGTTTCATACTAAGTTTTTTATACTGTGTTTTTGACTTAAACCTAAACAAAGAGTTTATTTTATTCTCAGTTTATAAGATATTTGGACTTTTATAAGAATCTTACAAATTAAATTACCTTTTTTGATTCTCTAGGGATAATTCCATTTTGAAAAGTCCTGTGTTTTTACAATTTAACATTTAAGACATTTATTTAAAAAAAAAGATAATTTTTTTCGAAAGTCATTGAAATAAGTTCTCTAACATTTGACGAAATGAAATGCAATCAAACTTTGAAAAATTGTATATAAAAAATACGTTATATTCTAATAAAAACTCTTATTAGGATTAGTATTATGATTGAAACTCGTATTTTAAAATAACTTATCTCTTTCTTCAAGAGTAATTTATTTGTTTCTTGAACCAAATATATTTAATTCGTTCATCAGTTTTTAAAAAATTGAAATATTAGTTTTCTTTTATATAATGGAAATGTTAATAAATTTTCTAATGTGAATGGAGGAAATAATAACCACAAAGAAATGAAGTCGTATTTTGTTGGAAATTGCTATAAATTCTAAATGCTCTCTCTCTCTCTCTGTATATATATATATATATATATATATGACTGGGTGTAATTATTTCACTCTTAATTTAATTTAATTTCTTATTTCATCTCAGAGAAAATACGTTAATATTTGTATCCTTTTACCATTCCATTAATATTTTTAAAATTTATACGATCACACGATTTACTAAAATGCATAGATTGACATTCTTCACGCTTCGTATCCGTAGGGATAATCCCTTGTTAACAATTAGTTTTTTCCCTAAAATATGTTAAGATCCCTACATCTATTCGTAATTCTATATCGTCTAAATAATCCTTACTTTAACTTCCCAAACAGAGAATGTTTTTGTCACTTCGTTCTTAATTACTTATCATGATGGATGAACGTCCGTCGCTTTTCCGATGTATCTGATTCTCCTCTCTTGTACAATGTAAAACAAATGAAAATTCAACGAATTGAAGCTTCCATTTTGTGTGGCATGAATGAAGCAACTCATACCGTGACTTAGAACAAAATGTTTTTTTTTTTTTTTTTTTTTCATTTTCATTGTAACTTTGAAAAACAATTAACAGGCCAATTGAAAAGTTCTCGGCCTGACACATAGATGGCGCTACTAGAATTAAATCCATATGCCTTTTAGTTAGCCCTAAATCTCAAAAGATGCGTGTATAAATTTGACAGCTGTCGGATCATTAGTTTGGGAATTATAGCATTCTGAGGGAAGTAACTTTTGTTATTATGATTAAAATGGATAAAAAGGAATTTCGCGTGTTGATAAAATATTGCTTTTTGAAGGGAAAAAATACAGTTGAAGCAAAAACTTGGCTTGATGCCGAGTTTCCGGACACTGCCCCAGGAAAATCAACCATCAAGGATTGATAAGCTAAGTTTAGACGTGGTGAAATGAGCACCGAAGACGGTGGACGCCCCAAAGAGGTTGTTACCGACGAAAACATTAAAAAAATCCACAAAATGATTTTGAATGACCGTAAATTGAAATTGAATGAAATAGCAGACACTCTAAAGATATCAACTGAATGTGTACATCATATCATTCACGAATATTTGGGTATGAGAAAGCTCTGTGCAAAGTGGGTGTCGCGCGAGCTCACTTTTGATCAAAAACAACGATGAGTTCATGATTCGGAGCAGTGATTGAAGATGATCAAGCGTAATAAACACGAGTTTTTGCGTCGATATGTGACAATGGATGAAACATGGCTCCATTATTTCATTCCGAAGTCCAATCGACAGTCATCCGAGTGGACTGCACACGATTAACCCGATCGAAAGCGTGGGAAAACGCAACAGTCGCTGGCAAGGTTATGACGTCATTATTTTGGGATGCGCATGGAATAATTTTCATTGACTACCTTAAAAAAGGAAAGACCATCCACACCGACTATTACATAGCGTTATTGGACCGTTTGAAGGACGAAATCGCCGAGAAATGGCCGCATTTGAAGAAAAAGAAAGTGCTGCTTCACCAAGAAATGCACCGTGTGACAAGTCAGTGAAAACGATGGCAAAAATCCATGAATTGGGCTTCGAATGGCTTCCTCATCCACCGTATTTTCCAGATCTGGCCCCCAGCGACTATTTTCTGTTCTCAGATCTCAAAAGAATGCTCGCACATGAAATGGGTAAAAATAAAGATAGCATCTGATAGTTTTTGAGTAACTGAAAGCGAGTTAAAATCACGAAAGCAGTACAAAAGATTTGATGGATGTCATTTTTCGCTTAATGCTGGTACGAGCTTCAGGATTCTTAACTATATTTGAATTTTACATCAAATATATAATTTAAGTAAAAACTGAAAATTTATATATATATATATATTAGCAGTCTTCATTACTTGGTTGTGAGTCAGAACATATGCCTTTTAATAAAAGAACTGAATATACTGATTACTATTTTGATCTTTTATTTGGACAGTTACCAGATATGTGAATCATGTATCTGCTATGTAATTTTTCTTAACAATGAATTGTGCAACTAAAATGCGATATAATAAAAAAAACCAAACTCAGTTAAATCACCGCGAAAACGAATGCTACGCTTTTTTATAGATTTGTAAGAACATTAATATACATGAATATTTATAACATTTAAATTTCGTAGAGAAAATTAATAACATATCAATAAAATAAACTCAGCGATGATAAAGAAATTGTTTCCCGTAAAAGAATTACAATTGTATGTAATATATATGATAGTTAGTATGTAAGATTATGAAACTGTTTAACAGAGTTTTATATGGTTTTTGAAATCATTGTTTCAAATTTTCCCTGAATAACTTGTTAATTTTTGGCGTACACATATTACAAAATAATATTCATCTCTATAAAAAAATTTAATTAATAATTAGTCCACAAGAATGGTTGATACATACAATTAATTCATCTTGATGTTTTTGATAACCAAGAATTTTATTTTTATTGAGAATATCACCAAGAGTGTAAGCTGCTTCTTGAAATCAAAACTATTTGAGAATTACGAAGCCTTCTCCATATCTTTTTAATAAAATATATTTATAAGAAAACTTAATTAAATTAATGTTAATTAGTTGTGGCATTAATTAATAAGGGTTGTGTTGCATTTTCAAAGCTCTATTGAGATCTTCCATTTAAAAAAAAATGTATACGTTGATCATTAGAAATTATTTTAAGAAGTAAAGCGTTTCTATACTCAAAATCCCTGCAGACATTTTCATATTCTACGGAGAAATAAGTAAGAAAGTCATACTTCTTCAAATAATATTTAATGATCTCGCGAGGAGAGAAATACATTTCGACATCCACAATTTTTCTTATTTTTGTAAAAATATATATTTTAGGAATCCAGTGATAAAAAATAGAGGTTCGAACATGTCTTTCTTTTCCTTAAAAAATATCAAAAAACGAATTTGAATGTCCTAGTTATGAAAAAAAAGCTAACCATACCACACTTTTCAAGCACTGATGAATACATTGGATGACATATACGGAAAATTTCTTTTCATTCGAAATTATTTTCTTTACTTTTGATATTTCAGTAATATTTGTTTTAAAAATAAAAGTTTTGCTGTATTAATAATATCAAAAATTGCGAAAGTGAAATTATTTGACTTAAAAATACATTTTTGCTCATTATATTTGAATTTCAGTGTGCTTTTCCTTTATTTCTTTCTAATTCTTTTTTCAGTTTTATTTTATAATAACTTCGTATTATGTTTATCATATATATCCTTGATTTATTTCCAGGTTTACATTTGTATGTTTCTAAAATATTTCTTCTTTTTTATTTTATAGCGTTCAATGAACCTTACTTTTTTTCATAACAGTTTTTTTTTCATGTTACTTTTTGGCAACTGTTTGGCCTGTAATTCTAGAATAACCCTATGAAACTGTTTTGTGTCAGTTTCTTAGTATTTAAATATGTTAGATTCCATATTTTTACCGTTTCATACATTCTAACAGTTTGATAGAAGTTACATTTTTCAAATATATTTTTTCTGTATACTTTTTTGGACTCCATTTATATTACTGTTCATTTTTGATTTTTGGAGATTATTTTTAAATTTCTTATTCTTCATTTTCAATTTTTGGATACCATTTCATACTTTCTTATATATTGCTAGAAGTTACATCTTTAAATGAATTTTTTCTCTTTATATTTTGGGACTATATTTATATTACTGTTTATGTTTGATTTTTGATTCTAAATAAACAGTTCTAAAAATGATTCAAAATTTCTCATTTTTTGTTTTGTGAAATTTTAAAATTATTTCTAAATAGGTAATAATTTTATTCATTTTTATATGATCAAAATTTATTTTGACATTAAAATCTTATAATCTTTTTTTGTACAACTTTTAATTTTTGGTCTTTTTTCTAAATATTCTGTTTTTCTAAGTGTTTTTTTAAACTTTTAATGATGTTTTTACTATTTTCAAATAAAACATTTGATTTTTTTCCAACATTTATTATTATGATTTATTTTTATAGTAATGTACACACACACACACACACACACACACACACACATATATATATATATATATATATATATATATACATATATATATATATCCTATAAAAACCTCATTATATGTTACATTTAATAAGTTACTTGGTAACTATTAAATGTAACAAATAATGTATTTTTATATGCATTATTTAAAAAATATATATATATCACCATGAATACCAAATACTTTGTAAATAGTAATACTTTTCTTAATGTTACAAGTAGTGATAGAGGAATTTCCAATAAAATTAAAGCTGTACATAAGAAAATAGGTTATTACTCTCAAAATTGTGAAATTTCCTCATAGTTTCTTAATTCCTAAATTTCATAAAATACCTATTTTACTTAGAATAATGACTAACTGTTTCAATTCATATTTAATTAATGTTCTTTGGGTGAAATTTAAAAAAATTAAAAATTTTAATTTTAATTAAATTTAAGAAAAGAAAAATTGCACAAGCGATGTGATATGTAAGCAAACAGCTATTACTATTCATTTCAATTCTTTCCTAAATAAGTCTCCAATAAGAATGTAATTGTTTCAATGAATTTAAAATCATGTGATACCCCTGGAAAGTGGCACGTGTGTTATGCATTGGTTTTAAAAGGGCTTGGCGATCAACTGTTTGGGTTCTTGATAGCCATAAGGGATTTTAAATTTTTTTAAATACTTCTAATTTTATTAGATCAAAACTAAAAACTACATTAGAAGCAGAATGTAATTTATTTTCCAAAAAAAAATTGAAAGACTCATCGTATGACCGATTTTTGTGAAGTGACTCTCTTAAATGTGTTATCTATTACTAAATTGCCTTTTAATTTTGCTATGTGTATGTGTCTTGAAGCAGAGGCGATGGAATTGCTTTCTTAACTATCGCAAAACATGCTAAAACGATGTAAGAAATGGATGCTTCAGTGGAATATATGAAATTATATTTTACTAAAATTCTCTTATAATATTTAATAATTTATTCTTACCACATGGTTTTCTTCAATTGATTTCTTTATTAATAAAATTTGCTAAAATATTTCACTTCCTATATTAGTGTTTTGCTACACAGTTAAAGATGCTATGCTAATTAATTATACTGAATAGAATTTAAGTCTCATTTAAGATATCAATTTTCCAGTATTCACTTAAAATACTTTTTGGATGATTAATTGCTAAAAATAATTTTATAATTTAAATTTTTAGCTTATGAATCTATGTTCCTATTATATCGAAGTTGCAGGTATGGTTTGGTTCTAAATTGTTATGTGATACTAATTTGTATCGTTTATGAACGTTAATTTTATGTATTCAGTGAATACATATTTCTTTTCTAAATAGATTTTACATTCACTTTACACGGACAGTGAGGTTTCAAGCAATAATACCTATTTTCATGCATGTGTCTGTTCAAATATATGATTCTATCATTTTTATTGAATGTGTTAACTTTTTTGCGCTACGAAATAAATTAACTCTAATAATTAAATCTAAAAACAATATAAACTATGGAGGAATAGATGGATTAAAGGAGAAATTATTGTTAGGCACAACAGCTTTCATATCAGTTTAGGAGAATGAATTGTAGAAAAAGTATGCTAAATGCGACAAAATTTCCCAGTTTAGCTCTGTGATTTTCTGAGGAGTGTCCTAAACCCCATTTGGAGGTTATCATAATGCAACATGATTTGTGTCCCAATGAACATCGCCGGCCTCTTTTCTTTCAGTGCTTCGTTCAACCCTACAACACAAGCGTATTTATATATGCCACTATCACTAGAAATACGTAAAATTTACGCGCTCTCGTAAAATTCGTTTTATTTCAGTATATTATATTAATCTTGGTTTTAAATATAATGAAAGTCGTTTACCTAATGAATTTAATGTAATCTACATAATTGAAAAATAAATACATAATAATTAGTTACCAATACAATTATATGCCTATTTATTTTAGTTTTTATTAACGTCGTACAAGAAACAACACGAGGGCTATTGGCGACAGACCTCGTAATTTTGAACCTCGGTCAAGTGACGAGGACGACACCTGAGCTAGCAACCCCTCTCCTAACATCCACACCACGCCAATGGGAGTACTTTGGGCCCCGATCAGATTTAACGTGCATCAGCCCCGGCTTCACTGCGGGTCTTTGGCAGCCAAGGATCGAACAAGCAACTGAACGAAAATCGCTGGCCACTAATCCACGACCCTTGACCACTAGGCTATCACGGCCCCAATTATATGTCTCTACAGAAGGACTTAACTTCTGGATCTCCCCAAATGTAGCTTTTCTACATTTGCGTTGGATGATTCTCTATACCTTCCGTCAGAAAAAGTTATGTCAAAAGTTGAATTTTCAAAAAAGTCAAAAAAATTGTCAAAAAATAACTATTTTTTTGACAAATGGTTATCATATAAAGCTGAAGGTAGTATTAATATTCCAAACAAGGCATTCAGTTTATAGTAATTTAAATTATCTAGGGAACCGTCTATAACATTTGCATAACCAATCTTCTTTCTGATTATTTCAGCGTTTCTGTGAGTATTTCTTTCTTTACTACATCGGAAATAAATTAAAACAATCAAATCAATCCTCAGCAGATCGATCCTCAACAACTGGACCTGGTCAATTATGAACAGTATTTTTGCGCTAGTTTTCTGTTTAGTGTTAACATTAATTTTTGTATATTACTTATAACCATTTATTTCTTTTACTAAGCCAGCGTCCAAAAATTTAATAAGACCATGTTCATTTTTATCTTGAATATTTGTAGTCCTTCTATTTTTCTTTGGAACATGTAATTCACTTTTCTTTTTTTTTTCTTTTGTCCATATCACCACTGCACTCAAGTTCTTTTATTGGAGATTTAATCACTAAACCAGGATGAATCTCTATTTTTCATCAGAAATATAATCTGGATCAGCTTCACTATCCTTTAACAATCTTTATCAAATTCAGCGATATCGCCCCTTACACTAAATTCAAAATAAAAAATAAATTCTTAAGTTTCTTCATCTCTTAAGAACTTGATTCATTTAGCTATTTCTTCAACACAGAATACAATAAGAATTGAAACACTTTTATACAAACCATTCACAAATTTTAAACTAACGTCTCATCACCAGGACTACGTTAAAATTACGTGTTTAAGAAGTCGTCTATTACTTCACGTAAAATTTATGTGTTTAAAAAATAGTGTATTACTAGCGACACGTAAAATTTAAGTGTGCAAATTTTCGCATATTATTAGCGACAGACAAAATTTACGTGGGAGGGGGTTAGTTAATGTAATGAGACAAATGAACTGCAGAAGAAAAAAATCAGACAACTTGGCATGCAGCCAACTAAATGACGCCTCGAAGTACTCAAGATTAAGCAAGTGTATCGGTGGAAGGAAAAGACCCAAAAAGGAACCAATAAAGGAAGACTACACGTAAAATTACGTACGCTAGTGGTTAAGGTTAAATCAATCAGTTTCTTAATGAAAGGTTCGCCTTTCTGATTAGATGCTTTCGTTCATTTCAAAAGCTCATAATGTATTGGACGTCCAACCCTGTACACAACGTTCCCTTTTACAGGCTCAATCATGATTAAGAGGAGAAAGGAGCAGGTTGTGTTTTAAGGAAATATATGGTAAATACCTTTTATATCTGATTTCAAAAAAAGCAAAAACTACTTGTTAAATGTTCAAAAATTATACTTTCTGTTGTATTTCTGAAAGTGCATATATTGTGCATCTTATTTTCTTATAATTTGTTCACTCAAATGTTATTCTTGAATGTAGTCAGACATATCGCGATTGTAGATTTTTTCTTATTATTTGCTCAATGATAGTCTTATGAATTAATAAAAGCTAAGAACAAAATTTTTGCGCATGTTTCTTTTATGGTCTATGTTATGTAAGCTTGGATGTACATATGATTTATTTTGATTTAACACAGCAATTTTTTTTTGTCTTATCAATTTACTTTTTTGTCAACATTATAATTCAATAAATCCTCTTTTTTTCATTTTTATCAATAGTTGCAAAAGCAAAGAATTTTAAATAAACACCCATTATAAATATTCTATGATAATGCCTTATCATAACTGTTTGATTCAAAAAATATCTATCATTAAAATCATGACAAATTACTTCCTCTAATCTTATTTTCCATCTATATTTTTAGCCATCCAAGGAGCTATTGCTTTAGTTGGATCACTTTTAGAGAACCAGATCACTTTTCAATATTTTATCGTTTGCTTCTATGTTAATTGCCTTTAAATTAAATATATTCAATTTATTATTTTATCGGTTGCTTTAAATTTAATTACATGTAGTAATATAATATTCAGTTTAATAATAAATCGTTCCCTTTAATCGTAACTATCCCTTTAACTTAAACGTATTCAATTTAATAATTTATCGTTTTCTTTAATTTTAATATTGCAAATGTTTACTATTGCCCATTTCTGATATTTCAACGTTTATTTTAAATTCTTATTTTTAATTGAGTAATTTAATAATAATTATAAAAACCAAAAAAGCGAACCTTATGGGGTTAAATCGGTTCTTCGCAAAACTTCTCAATGAACTTTCGATTGGCTTCAAATATTTTATTTTCTTTTGTTTTATACAAATTCTTTTTAATGCTGTAAAACTTTTACATTTTCTTCTCCTTAAGATTTAAAACTTTAAGGATAAAAATAGTGCTTAAAATAATTGTTTTAAATTACTTGCTGTTGGAAACAATTTATTTGAATATCACAAAAATAAAGAAGACGCCGTGTTTGCTCTAAAATATGAGAGCGCAAGGAATTATGGGAAAGGTATTCAGATAATATTTTAGTTCTTAACCGCGAAAGGCGTGTTTTTTTTGTGTCTCCGACGTAATTTACTCTCCTAAACGCTAAAGAAGGATAAAGATTTTATGGGCTGTTAAGGGTCCAATATATATGTAAATAATTTGTAATTTATGTATATAATTGGTGCGTAGAAATTACAATAAATATAATAGAAAGATACCATTCTCCCACTTCGTTTCTTGAATCTTTGGATTAATATTCATTGTATTTGTCTATTATTTTAAAAGATCAGATAATAAAAACACGACATATTTTTTTTTGTTTGTCAGTGTATATCCTCTGCAAAGCTTGATTACAAAGAATATCATTGTGACCGTAACTATTTCATTTGTAACTTTGTAACCTAATTTCTTGCTGCGTCTGAAAAATACAGACACTTCCAATGTAATATAATTGTTTCCTTTGTTACAAGATGCTTGGAGAACACTGAAGATGGCAACCTTCACAGATAGGAGGCTGAAGAAGAAAGAAGTTATTAAATATCTGATAGTGAATACTTGCGAGAATATTTTCAACTGAGAAATGAAGAAGATGAATTTAATGTAGACCGAAGTAAAGCGGCTAGGCTGCAATGAGTATCCACCATGCAGCTGAGGAATATCTACCATGCAGCCACAACCTTGCACCTCGTAACTCCAAAAGACAAAAGAGAACCCAATGGATACTTTCATTATGACGACGACGTGAAACCTGTCATCAAGGCTTGATATCTACAGTTTCAGGAATCCCTCTCCAACGATAGCCGTTTAGTCGCCCGTTAGAAAATGTGTTTGGAAATTGATGAGTAAGATATTAAAAAAGGAATAATGCATTGTATATAGGAATCGTGTTGTTCCATGCGCTACAAGAAGAAAACCAGAGGCAATTGCATTCAATTTAGTCTCGTATTTTCCATTTGAATAGAAGTACTTAAATTCTGAATGTAAACATTTTGCTGACGGTGATTCATTTCAATGTCTTAAGATATTTCTAACGAAAAAGTTAATGAAAAGGAAAATGTACACGTTTTCCGGTTCATGTGTTGCACACGAACTTTGAGCGACAAATTTAAGATATCCACTTAAAAAAGTCAAGATCAAAACTTTAATTATGTACTCTTACTTATAGGCCTCGGTAGCCTAGTAATTATGGTCACTGTCTAGTGGATGATGGTTCTTGTCGAGTCTCGGGTTCGAGCCATGAAGCTACTAATGACCTGCGGCGCACCCGGGGCCGATATCCGTCAAATATGTCGTGGCTGAAAGTCCTCCCGTTCAAGTCATGGCGAAGTTTGAAGAGAGAGATGCCTATTCAAATTTCGTCTTCGTCATATAACCGAGGCTTAAAATTGTGAGATCCGTCGCCAATAGTCCTCGTGTTGCTTTTAGTGCGACGTTAATAAAACTAACCAACCAACTTACTCGTAGCATATTGCCTGGTTCGAAGTTTTTTGGGAAATTTTATAATCAGCATTCATCTAAAAGCTAACACATGGATCAATAAGTTCCAAGACTAACCCAGAGATGGCGCTCGTAGTAAACCAGTAACCAGGTCTTTCTAGAGTACTAACCTTTGCTTGAAACGTGTCAAAATTTTAAGTCGATCGGACCAGAAACAGCTGAGTTATCGAGGTTGGAGTAAAGTCGTTTTGTAGTTTGTTTAAAAAATGGAAAAGACCGAGTTTCGTGTTCTGATAAAACATTGTTTTTTAATGGGTAAAAACACCGTGCAAGCGAAACAATGGATTGAAAAATGTTACCCGGACTCTTGTCCGTCAAAAGCAACGATTTGTCGGTGGTTTGCCGAGTTTAAACGTAGTCGTACCGACACAAATGACGCGGAACGCTCGGGTAGACCTGTGGAAGCCGTTACACCGGAAAATGTGAGTGAAGTGACAAAAATTATAATGAAAGATCGTAAAGTGAAGCTCCGTGAGATTGCTGAGATGACACAGATATCATATGGAAGTGTATTTACTATCCTTCATGAAAAATTGAGCATGAAAAAAGTTTTTTCCAAGTGGGTGCCGCGATTGCTTTCGATGGAGCAAAGAGTCGATGATTCAGAAAGCTGTTTATCGCTATTTACTCGCAACAAAAAAGATTTCTTGCGTCGTTACGTGACCATGGACGAAACATGGATACATCACTACACTCCAGAGTCGAAGCGGCAGTCATCTGAGTGGCGCACAGCTGGCGAAAGCCGTCCGAAGCGTCCGAAAACCAGCATTCAGCTGGCAAAGTCATGGCGTCAGTTTTTTGGGATACGCATGGCGTGATTTTCATTGACTACCTCGAAAAAGGTAAATCGATCAACAGTGATTATTATATTGACTTGCTGGTGCGTTTGAAGGAGGAAATCGCAAAAAAACCCGACCGCACATGCAGAGAAAAAAAATCCTTTTTCACCAAGACAATGCACCCTGCCACAAGTCGATGAAAACAATGGTAAAATTGAACGAATTGGGCTTTGATCTGCTTCCCCACCCCCCATACTCGCCAGATTTAGCCCCCAGTGACTAATGGCTCTTTGCTGATCTTAAAAAAATGCTCCAGGGAAAAAGATTTGGCTGAAATGAGGAGGTCATCGCTGAAACTGAAGCTTATTTTGAAGCGAAAGATAATTTTTTTTATAAACATGGTATTGAAAAATTGGAAAAGCGTTGGAACGATTGTATCACCCTAAAAGGTGATTATGTTGATGAATAAAAAAAAAATTTGCAAAAAAATGTTGTTTTCAATGTTAGTCTCGGGACTTATTGATCCATGTGTTATTTTAAAAACCGCCTTTTATTCAAAATGAAACACAAAAATTAACAAAGAGCCCGGCCGGGATTTGAACCCGGGACCTCTCGCACCCAAAGCGAGAATCACAGCCCTGGACCACCGAGCCACACGAATGTCTTAAAATACGTGATAAACACGAAATATAGTATATCAAGACACATTATAAGTATCAATATTTGTGCAGCAGAGCTGCTAAATAAATAAAAGCATTTACAGAGTAAAACATTTTCATTCGTAAAATATTCTTTCGACCTTTGAGAAGAAACTATTGCTGAAACTGCCGTTTTAAGTGATGAAAAAAATTATTAGTTTAAAATGGTCGAAGTTATATTCTCTCCCGTTTTTTTGGTGACTTGTTGATCATTTTTCCTTGGCTTAATTAATCTCGTATAATGGTAGTGAGTTGTCACAATTTAATGCAAAATTCATACAATCTTTACAAAGTAAAACAAAGATTTAGAACACTACTAAACTTTTTTAAAGAGAGGGAAATTTGAGAGATACAAAAAGAAAGACTACATTCGAAAATTTAAAAGATGACTTCTGATATTTTGGGGTGCAGTTTTAACACCGGTTCAGGGTCCGTACCTTTAATCAAAATTAGATGGTATTTTGTAACTTTTTCTTGTAACATGAATTCCTATAAACGATTGCTTAAAATAAAAACATTTACTTTGGACCTTTCAGAAACAAACAATATTTCCAACAATAATTCAAATATTCATTCATACATTTATACACTTATATCTTACTGTTTCCTCCAAAACATTAATTATTTCTTAGAAAATACAAAAAAAAAAGAAAAAAAAGAAAATTCACATCTTATGATGACACTAAACATCGGTTTGAATTAATTCAACTAATATTTTCTTCAAAATCCATTGATAAGAAGTACTCGTAACAAAATATGCTTTTCAGTACTGCGTCAATTTTCAAAGAAATAGGGAAAAAAAAATTTCTCATGTTGGATAATGTTCTAATTTTTAAAGACAATGCAAGACCTCATACCGTTGGTGGAACACAAGGAAAATGAATGAAACTTTAAAAGACAACAGTTAAAATTCTTCTGTATAGTACGAAATCGGTACCTACTGACTATCATTTGTTTTTATCCCATCAAAGAAGCATAAAGTGGGGAGGGGGGAAATTCCTTTAATTTATCAAAAGAATTAGTGTACAAATGTCTCCGTTCACGCGATAATACAATAAACTCCAAATACGTTGTAAATAATGTAGATCATGAAAAAAACATACAGAGAAATCAACTTTTGTATAATTTTGATAAATAACCAGTAGGAATCGCAGGAAACAAATTTTAAAAAGTTTTTATGTTTATTTGATCATCCTCGTAATAGTTATCGATGGAATAATATGGACAGATAGAATATGCTTCAACAATTACCCCTGAGTAATGTGAACCTTAAAATAATTTAGTAATAATCGAGAGAATTTTCTTTTTCAATTTATCACCAAAACTAATTACTTTAATTTTTCTAAAGGAAAATAAACATCGTTAGAGATTTTTCTTGAGAATTTGATTGATGAAATGGTGACCAATTCATCCTATATTTTCTCTCTTTCAATTTATCCCAAAAACTGCCAAATTTAATTTTTTTCTAAAGAAAAGGAAATTTCGTTAGATATTTCTTTTTGATATTTTCATTAGTGAATCGTAGACCAATTCATTCTTAAATGATATGTTTACTATTCTACTGAGTAACAATTTAAAATCAGCTTAATGGTAGCAGTAGATAGTGGTTAACTGCCGGTGTTGTTTCAGTCCATTTATGCGCTGGAGTATTGATGTCACTGAATACCTGTCATGTAATTACTTTGACGGATATTAAGTATGTCGTAGCTGTAAGTCCTTCTATTGGCAGGGTGTAGAAATTTTGAGAGGGAGGTGTTATCTCACGCGTCATCCTCGTCTCTTGACCATGGTTCAAAATCAAAAAGTCCGTCATCAAACACCCTCGAATTGCTTCTACGTGCGACGTTAATGAACAATCAATCGAAACGAAAACAGTCTATGTTTATTTTTAAACATAATCTAATTAATCAAAGTTAGTAGAATGCAAAATTTAGTAACCTTTGTTATATTTGGAAACAAAAAAAAAAAGATGTAACATATTTGCACATATTTATAAACGTTTATTAAATCGTCCATGAAATATATAAAGAATGATTTGAGATAGACTGTAAAAAATTCAGTATTCAAATAATAGAAGCATTTGCAAAACATTTAAATAACCTTATTGAAAGAGGTATGGTTAGTATCTTATAAATATGTAATAATTATTCGAAGAATCAATAATATCCGAGCCGTTTCTTGTTCCTTAGAAAGTACAAGAGATGGTGCTCTTAGTAACGAGTAAACATCATAATTCACTAGACTACAGTCGTCTAAGTCTCAGTTCCTCTTATTCGTGATCATGACGCCTTCCACACCACTAAAAGTATCCCTCGTAATTTTTCCGGCCGATGTGAATATCCTTGTCCTCTTTGTCGCAGATTTACCGAAAACAACCCACTGTTTCATTTCTTGCTGGATTTCCACTGTTTAACAAAGAATCCATTTATCGTCGATGACAACACAATTCGGCGCAAAATGACGTCAACTTGACGCGGAAGCAAACAAACTTGTGTTTGGCATCAAATAACCACAGATTAAAGCTTACTTATGAATCAATGTCAAATTTGTTTAAGCTCCTTTTTCGGATGACAACACGAAATGGTAAAAGCTGTCATAAAAAAATAATGATGCCATCTGTCTCCAAACACAAGTACTTTTTGAATCACCCTTGTGTATACACACACAATAATATTCTCATATATATATAAAATTTTAATGTAATTTTTCAAGTGCCTTTATTTTGAAAGAAAGTAAATTAATTTTAAATTAAATGCACATTCTAAATATTAATTGACTTCCGTATGAATAGCTTTAAGTATGAGAAGTTTCGTTTTAATTCAAAGAAATGTTTTCAGCAAATATTAGCTATACAGTAAAACTTTAAGAATATAAAAAAATCAAAATATCAAGATTAATTTATTAAATATTTTGTTTTAAATAATCAAAAGTATGTGATTGTTCTGGCTTTTTAAATCCAACAGTAATACATAACACTTTTGATTAACTATGTATTTTAAATATACCACTAATGCGTGCATTAAAGTAAAATATATCAACAAACTTCCATTTTTAATTTATCTCTTATCCAAAGAATTTTATTAACATCTGAAGTCCTTTGACAAATGAGATTTCTCCAGCGAAATGAGAATTTTCTCTCCACTTGTTCTTAAAAGTTTGATTCAAAACTTAATAAATATCCCCATACTTCTCAGAGCTTTTCGAAAAGTTTTACATCTAAAATGAAGGGACTTAAAATAATTGAAAGAGTATATATTTTAGGCATCGCAAAAATACATCATGAAAGCTATATTTTAAGGAAATGTCAAGTATTTCGAAGGATCTGACAGGAAAAGGATTTGTAAATAATTATTTTTGTAAATTAATTGTACTGCAGAGATGTTTATGTTCTTTAGAATTTAAAAAATAGATGTGATTATCATTTTATATTTTTTGAAATCGAGAGAGATAACTCAGATTTTTCTTTTTCTTGAAATCATGTAAAAAAATTCTTGTGCTCAATGAATATTCCATGATTATTATAGAAGAAAAAAAAAAAGAAAAAGAAGCATGAATTAAAGTATGAGAAAAGGGAAATTATAAAAAAACCCAAAGAACTACAAAATTGAAAGAAAATACAAAACAAATTATTGAAGTTATAAAATCAAAACGATGTAATCATATTATGAAAGCAATGAAGTTGTTAAACAAAGCCATGATATTTTTTTTTCATTTTTTTTGCATAATAACTATTTTCTCAGATTTAAGATTTGCTAGAAACCATTAAAAATATTAGCATCATTTACATCATTTAACATCATTTGCACCTTAGGTGATTTAATTAAGACACTCCTCAATAAAGAAAATTCTTGGGATTTTCTCTCAATGAATACCTTCATATAAATCAATAGGTATTACGATGAATTTATAAAGGTGCTAACCAAAAGAGGAATCACAAAATATAAAAAAGGTTTCTCTTACCAACTTAACAATTCATGCAAATGCTGAGGCAAAGTGCAGACTTTTCAGTCAAACTTTTAAGAAACCTTTAATTACAGAAAATATATGTTCCAGATGAATAATATTCTCAACAGCAAAATACAGATCAAACAACTACAACAGCATCAAAATTCATCCCTGTAACACAAGAGCCTATATTAATTGTAGAATTTCCCTAGATACTAATTCATTGATATCAGAGCATTTTTAAAACTGTTCAACTGTTTTACCTATCTTTTTTAACCTGACATTGCCCCACACATTTGTTTATCTCAGCAGGAATTTCTTTACAGTTTCGAAACATATGTCGGAACAACAATTGTCATTTATACAATTAATAATGTTTAAAAGGGATGTCTAACCCTTTTGTCACCATACACCAATGTTTTGACTGACAATCTAATAACTTGGTTTCTGTTTACACCGTCTTTATTTATGGTTAGGGGTTGGTTAAGAATAGAATCTGTGCTTCACTTAGTGGAAGGAAAGGAATAATGCAATCACGTAGTTAAATTAACTAATTTATTCCACTTAAATGAACTATCAATCTTCAATAGCCTGGAATGATATCATGTACGAGAAGGTGATAGCTACATGATGGTGCTACGGCTCCTAGAGAGTCTCAATGGATGAAATTCGGGACTCTCGCAAAACCTCTGCTATAAAACTCGTCACCACAATAGCTCACGTAGGACTGACTGAAGCAGTACATGTAAATATCAGATACGCTACGTTTGGCGAATGCGCCATAGTTTGTCCTACCCCTCTTCTAAAGTATATTTTGCAAAATTATTGTCACGAGCATTACACAAAAAATTTGCAGTTTTCTATTTCACTATATGTATTTCTAAATTAATTTTTAAGAAATGTACATTGTACCTCAAGAATAAAATTGCATATATTGAACTACAATTATCTCATAATATATTTTTATAATTACCTAATCTTTTTTAATGTTCTACATTTTCGGATTAAATAACCCCTATATTTGGCATTGGGATATTTGCGGTTTTCTCTTCAGTAATTTTGAAAAATTTCATGAAATGAATTGCATAAAATTACAACTCTTAGCCAACCAAATGAAGCGTGACTAGATAAATTAGATGAAGGTAAGAAATATAAACCCTTTCCCTGGTCGCCCTTTAAAGTATATCGAATTGAATTAAAAATAGTGAAAGATATTAGTGAAATAATTAAGATGGAAGACAGATGATAACAACAGTCTGACAAACGTTTCTAATTTGAGCTGGAATAAGTTTTTAATTTTACTGGGGCATTTAAATGAGAACAAACAATTTAAGCAGTTTAGTATGCAAAACAACATGTTTTTCAAATTTGTGAATATTGGATACATGTTTTAAAAATTTTAAATATTGCTATCAATGATGTACTTTTCCGACGAGTTTTTGTTGATTTAAATTTTGTCATGCTTGTTTTTAACTAGTTTTTAATACTTGAATTATATTACTTTCAAATCTATTGTTATGAAATCTAATATTGTTCAAATATTTCTATTTATATTTCACATATTACATCAAATTTAGTTGATGAAATATGTGAATCAAATAGAAATATTTGAAATTATTTTAAATAAAAATAATTTTCAATTTTCTAATTACAAATATTATTTTCTAATATAATATGTTTACATGTCATCAGAAGTTATAAAGTGAGATTGTTGTTCGAGAGTTATTAAATATTTCCTTTATAGTTTCAAAGAAATAAATCCTAGAAATTGATTTCTAATGAATGATAAATCATTATGCTTCTGTTTTGGAGGTTTTTGTTTTTTTTTCCAACTATTTTTTGGTTTATTTTGGAGATTGTCTTTAAAGAAAAAAAATTTTTGGAATGGAAGTACACGGTGTGACTATTAAATAATGAAAATGACGCTGCTAATAGTGGAGGTACGAACACGCCAAACGCCAGCGACCGACAGCTGTTTAACGTGAATCCTTTAATTTCAAATGCATTCCCTCTCACTTCTGTAAATAAATACGAATGCCCAAAGCATCTGTCCAGAATAGAGTTATTTCTTTTTATTTCGCCGGAAATATTGTAAGGAAGCATCGAGTTTTTGTGAAAATTGATATATAAATCGTTGAAAACTCGCTACAGAAATTTATAATTTATTAAAAGAAATTTATTTAACGAATGTTTATTGTGTGCATGTATTTTTGAGAGATTTAAGGATTTTTAAGATAGCCGAGAATACTATGAAGATATTTCGCACCCTGGTCTCCCTTTCACGTTCAAAATGGATGAAAATATTAAATAAATCAATAATCTGATTCGGTTTGACCGTTGGTTAAGTATTTGTGCAATTGCTGATGCCTTAGGAATTGACATGGTATACGTACGACATATATTTCCCCAAGACAATGCGCCTCTAATTCCACATTATCTCCCGAGAGGTTTCTAGCCAAGTACAATATTCCAGTGTTAGACTATCCATCTTATTAGCCGTATCTTGCTTCATGTGACTTTCATATAGAGAGTTATGTTAATTCTTTATCTGTAAAAGATTTCATGTAGTAATATACCCTTTAAAATGTATGTAGGGTAAAATTTTCATAGATCAATACATTAAGCAGATTTTAACCTTATGTTTCACAAACGCAAGCTTGTGTTTACGAATTATTTTTTATATATTCTTCAACCAGGTATTTGTTAAAAGTTTGTGCTCTAAAGTTTCTCATATCGGATAAAAATAAAATTATATAAAAATATATTAAAATAGAAAAACTTAAACATGAAAAAAAGAAAAGAATAGAAGATGAGCTTAATTATCTAAGGTACAAAAATATTCTTATATGGAACACATTTCTCAATCTATTAACATTTAATGAAAAAAATTACTTGAACATACTTTAATATTCTATAAACTGAAGCAAAACCTTAACTAGCACACATCATTGAGTAGGAGAATGTTGACTCATTAATTGGTGATATTATTTCTTAGAATAATGGTAACTAATAGCCATAGTCTCGGATTCTCGATTGGCGTTGCTTTAGTCGAGTGTGGGGTTCGAACCCTGATGCTACTAAAGTCCCGCCGTGTAGCGAGACTGATTCACGTTAAATCTGGTCGAAGCATGGTGAGGAAGTTAGGAGAAGGAGTTTCTAACTCAAGTGTTGTCCTATTCACTTGACCAAGGTTCAACAACACGAGGTTCAATAATAGTCTTGAGTTGCTCCTGATTGTGATGTTGGTAAACAATCAATCAGATCTGTAGAAAAATGTTCTTTGATATAGAACAAGGGATATTTATCCAAATGAAATCTTTTGAATAGTAATTTGTAATACCACTATTCTATGAATGAGTTTCTAGTATATAATAACAGGTCGAAAGGCGGCATTTATTGCTTGGTATTCATTGCGTTATCCTTATCCTTAGCGATCACCAGCAATATTTTTTGCTGTTTAACTAACAATTCATGTCTTCTGCCATCACGTTCTAGAAAAAATGCTGATAATTTCATTTCAGTGAATGTTAAGGATTTTCCTAAATTTTCCTTGTGATGCCAGGATTAGGCCGTAAAAGCCAGGAAAAAAAATGGGATGAGCGAAGTCTGAATGAATCACTAAAGAAATGTTCGAGGGAAGCTGTCAGAATCTCTTACTGCTGACAAGGTCTGAATTCTGCAGCATGTCAAGCTTGTACAAAGTATTACAGGAGATTTATGCGCAAGGGAAACAGAAAGTTTTGTAGAGTTTCGAATGCTACAGGTAATGGATTGTATGACAAGTACTGCACATTACCTTTACTATTCACCTGACTGCCAATATCATATAAAAAATTCTCAGCATTTCAATGCCTGTTTTCGTATTTCCTCTTCAATTTGCTGACTTAACTTTATTCATTAAATTCAATCTTCTTAAATTATTTCCTCTATTGTTGGGGAGACATTTAAGAATACATAAAGGAATCCTCAGTGTGCTTGAAGAAGAAAGT
>BMAW01036555.1:0-17999 GCA_019974015.1 Nephila pilipes
CCAATAAACTTACTGATGATCAAATGTAATTATTTCATAATTTAAGGTTTTTTTATACGGGTTCGATTCCCAGAGTATCAAAATTAAAATTATTATAGTGTTTAATATCTCCTTTTTTTCACAGTTTTAATAAGTGTTTATTTTAGTAATTAAAAACTTATATTTTAATTCACAATTTATGAACAAAAAAAAAGCAGTATAGTATTTTTAAATTTATATTATTCCTTTGGACATATATTAAAAAAAGTTTTTTTTTTTTTTTCAAACTCAAAGGGGGGCACCACCTGTCAAAACAGGTAAGTAAGATCGTTAAAGACACATCGGCAATCCTACCCCTTCCCCCACCACTTTATCTCCACCACCACCACCACTATGTTGAACCCCCATTTATATACTACTCCTATTGCATGTCCCAAATACTTTATTTTATTAGCAGCAAACATGCGCTAGTCGATCCTAATGGAAAATCCTAATTTATCAAAATCTGTAAAAATTTATCTCAAGCTGGTCTATATTCTCCGAAAGTTTTGGAATCGTCATTCATGGAGGCTAGGGCTATTCAGAATGGGACTTGAGAACATGGTTAATTTCGCGCTGAAAAGTAAACGATGCTCCTGCTAGTACAAAAGGCATAATTTTCCACTGATACACAGCATTATAAGTAGTAAATGCTGCTAAAGACTTACAATCATCGTCCATTTTGATTTGCCAGTAACCCTTTAAAAGAACGAGGCAGGTTAACCAATGAACTGACCCGGCAATAAAAATTAACTCTTGTAGTTATGTCCTTCTTAGGAAAAACAGGTACTTTCCAAACGGCATTTAATGCCCGAAAATTAATGCGCATCCTTATCGTGGAATCCTTATCGTTTAGCGTTACGATCGGATGAGCAATCTCGGTCTCGGATGGTTTTATTGAATTCAAATAAATTAGTTCCTGAATCTGACGTTCCACCTCTCTTCGATATGCAATAGGTATGCTGTAACAATGGGTTCTTTCTCCTTTCTGTATTCGGTACAAGCTTTGTTTTATGGGTGGCAAACTTAGCCTGTTGAACATCCCTTTAAACATCAATTTAAACTCGACAATTATATTTTTAATAATTGTCAATTCAGAACTATTTAAATGGTTAGTTTTAAGATCGTCGAGAATTTCAGAAAATTTGTCGACTTCGTTACGGTCAGTAGCGTTTCAACATGCCGGAATTCTTCTTCCTCTTCAAAGATAACATTTACGGCAGTGACCCTAGCAATAAAGTTTAAATCTATTTTGATGTATGTGCTTTATTGAACCATCGGGAATTTTTGCTACAAATGAATGAGAATTTCGTTTTTCAACAATAGGGGAAGGCTTTTGCCACCTGGCAAATAGTTTATTAGCAAAATCGGGTATTAATACTACCACTTCATCCCCTATTTTAAATAGTTTAGAGGATGCACTTAAATTATGGTCATATGCAATTTTCTCTCGCTACACTTCCGATATGAGATTAACATATTCTATAGGTTTAACTTCAAATTTTCCAATTATGTAGACACAGGAATAGTGCAGAGTTGCATATTATTATATTCCCCGGTCCATGTAGATTTAATATGGATAATAGACTTTGGAGTTGTCGACCATATAACAATTGAAATGGAGATATACCCGTTGTGGCATGAGGTATTTCTCTGTAAACCCACAACACATACGCAATGTGTAAATGCCATCTCCCTATCCTCTTCTTTGACTGCATTGTGTAGCAAACTTTTTAAAGATCTGTTAAACATTTCCACTAACCCATTCGATTGAGGATAGGCAGGGGTAGAGTACCTAGGGCAACACCCAATTTTTTTTTTTTTTTTCAAATTCTTTCGTTAACTCTGCGTTAAAGTTGGTACCATTTTCTGACGCGATAACATAAGGTATGCCCACCCTTGAGAAAATCCTTAATAAAGCCTTACACATTGCTTAGGCGTTCAGAATAGTGAGTGTTACCGCCTCGCCTCACCAAGAATGTTGACCCACTAGGCTTAAAATATATTTATGTCCCTTCGAACTTGGAGGATCTATCGGACCAATGATATCTACACTTAACACCTGGAATGGCAATTCGGGCCTAGTCACAGGTGAATTGGCTCTCTATCGCTCGTCCTCAGTGCCCTCGTAAGTGGGCATTGGATACATGATCCATAAAATTTCTTGACATTTGCTCTCAGACCATTCCAAAAAATAAATATTTAAATAGTTCCAGCGTCTTTCTAAGTCCCATGTGGCTGCTAAAAACTGAGGTATAAGCTAATCGTAATATCTCCTTTAGCCTACATTTATGCACTTGATTGACCAATACTCTCACCGAGTATTTTATCTTTGTGGAGAAGGTAGCCATCCAACATCGTAATAATTACCATTTCCATTTTTAGTAAACATCCAGGCAAGCAATAATTCAGAGCAACGCTCCTAGTCGGAGCGAAACTTATTAGCCACGCTACTTCTCCTCGCAGCCTCATTGGCATCTTGGTCTTCTTTTTAGCTTGTGATTCATTTCCCCCAGAAATAAATTCCTTCTGGTATTCCATACCGTTTGTGTACGCTATTACCTGCAGAGACGTAGGTGAACCCATGCCTTCGGTTTCACCTATATTCCCTGAGTCCAGACTCAGACTCCAGAAGTTTCGAGAAAATGAATTGTTAATTCGAGCTACCCCCAACATATCCAAAACACCCGGTGTAAGCAAAACGTTTTCCTCCCAAATCTCTGTTACAGCACCATAACACAAGTTGGTGTACTACATTATCCCGGGCACCGGTCGCTATTGGCACATATACAAGTGCACATTTAGCTTCTGGACCAAAAATACCTTTCAGATAAATAGTGGCCGCTTCTGCGATTGAAATTTCTGAAACGAATTCCTTTTTGACCACCGTAATTTCATTTCCTGAGTCAAGTAACGCATCAACCAATTAATCCCTACACTTATACGTACTTTATCTAAATTGCTTAATTTCAGCTATAGCTTCCCTAGGAATAATTTCTCCAATGAAGTCTAACTTTGCAGTCTCATTTTCTGTCGCAGGCTTTTCAGCCAAAACACTATTTACATATACTCTTTTAGTTTCCCATCCTCTATACCTCGGACAATCTCGTTTCAAATGTTTATCCGAACCGCAAGAAAAACAAGCAAATCTCTTGACTCCTTTATCCTTTTGTTTATCAAAACTTTTCCTGAAAGCGAAATTACTAATTTCTACCTTTTTTTATCGTTCAATTACTGTTTACCCTAGGTGTCGTGAATATTTTTTGTATCATGATCTTAAGTCTTTTCCATCACCAACCAATCACAAAATTTCTCTTTCGACGCATAAAACAAATCACATTGCTTACCTTATTCTCTTGGCTTGAACCAACTCTCACCCTACAATACTCCAATAGTGGTTTCCACTCTCCAAGAGTGGTGGTTTCCATATTCAAAGTCTGGAACATCTTATCCACAACTATCAATTGATTAACAGAATCAAAATCTTGAGCTCCCTTTATTTTGCATTAATACAACCATAGTGATAAGAGTCTGGGAGCAAGCTGCGAGAAAGTTTCATAAGAATTGCGCTTAGCTTTCCTAAAGTTTTCTAAATCGCTGATATTGTTTAAGTGCCCAATGCTTTAATTATTCGTAATTATTAAATTCTTTCTCGTCTACATGTAGTAATATAAATGTGCTACTTTATATATTCCCTAGTAAACATAACAAAAACTTCAGTTTAATTTCCTCACTAACATTTTCATTATTGAAAGCTTTTTCTAGACTTGAAAAGAAATAGCACAATTTTTCCGATTTCGTGGGTTCTTTAGCTATCAATAACTTAATCATTTCGCAATTTCGTCCAATGATTTATTGCGTCAAATGATTTGATCACCATTCTAATCCAAACCTACACAACTTTTAGTAGACGAAGTTTCTCGACTGATACTCTTTCTCTCTCCAAATTGTTATTGAAATTCCCTCTCTGCTCTTTCTTTTTGCAGTTGTGATTCCCTATTTTCTTGTTCTGTTTTTCTCAGCCACAATATCGGTTAAAAGTCTTTTGTGACATTTTCCTCATATTTATTACTTCCGGAAATTAAATTATTTAAAACCAATTTTACTCTGAACAGAGGAAACCCGTATATCTAAGCCCTCTGCCAGAAGAATTAAATCTATTTTCTAACTTCAAAATAGAAACGACCTTTTTGAAAATTTAATTCTAATACCAAAATTACTACACAACAACAACAAAAATTCTTAATAGACTCTATAACAAAAAGAAAAGAAAAAACGACGCACCAAGGAGTTGCCTGATCGTAATGAAATTTCGTATGCAAAGACATTTGGACAGAACATGCAAATGATTAAAATTTGGTGCGCAATGAATGAATAGAGGGAGCTACAGGGCATCAAAACTGCGAACTTAGCAAGTATATATAAGAAGCGATTCTCAATCTGATAGTCAAATTTTCTGTTGCAATGCGATTTAGGATACTTTTCAACGACTGAAAAAATGCCTCGCAGCAGGATTCGAGCTCATTACGAGCAATTGTCAAAGTTTGAAAGAGGCCGTATCATTGGATTGAAAGAGGCAGGTTGGGCAAATCGGAGAATCACTCGTCATTTGCGTCGAAGCGATGCGACGATTAGAAGATGCTGGTAAGAATGGGTGGACAATGGCAGATTTCAGAGTCATGACGGTAGCGGTCGACCTAAGGCCACAGCAGATCGAGAGGACAGATTGATTGTCAGATCAGCTGTCACAGTGTCTGATTCATCGTTTTCAACCGTCAGACGTGCGACCCACTCACGAGTGTCCACCATGATCATTCACAGACGGCTGATACAGCGAAATCTACGTTCGTACCGACCGTTAAGTCACCTCCCACTCTCGCCTGCACACTGTCGAGCCAGATTACAGTGGTGCTTGACTCGATCAGGTTAGAATGATGCTGACTGGGGACGTAGAGTGTTTAGCAACGAATCCCGCTTCCAGCTGTGTCCTGACGATCAACAAAGATGTGTTTGAAGACGCCCAGGGCAGCGTGTCGATCCTGCTTTTACTATTGCATGCCACACAGGCCCTCAATCCGGAGTTATGGTCTGGGGTGCCATTTCCTTTGATAGCCGGACTCCTTTAGTCGTCATTAGAGGCACACTTACAGCACAGTGGTAAGTCGACGACATTCTGAGATCTATTTTGCTACCGTTCCTTTTGTAGTACCCTGGCCTTATTTTTCAGCAAGGTAATGCCAGACCACATACAGCACGTGTTGCTATGAACTGTCTTACAGCAAGTCAAACTCTTCCTTGGCCAGCCAGATTTCTCTCCTAATCGAGCATATCTGGGACATGATTGGAAGGCGACTGCATTTACCAGGGAATGTTGATGACCTAGCCCGACAATTGGAACAAATTCGGCAAGAAATACCTCAGACCCTCAGAGAGCTTTATCACTTTATGCCACGTCGTGTGGCAGCTCGAATCCAGGCTAGAGGTGGGTCAACATCTTATTGAACTCGCTATTTTGTAACTCTGAAATAAATCATTCAATTTTTCTGAAATTTTAATCATTTTGTATTCTGTAAATAATGTTCCTATCCGTTAATTTTTGTCTCCATCGGACAACTCCTTCTTAGTGTGTCAGTTTATTATTTTTTTTAATAGAGTGTAGAAACTTTTGAGTTTTATATTTTCAATGTAAGATCAAGATATCATTATTATTACTCATGAAATAACAAAACATAATATTTCGTGTCAATATTCCGAACACATACAATCAAAAGAATAATTTCAAATAAGTTCTTATGATAGCATTTTCACTGAAACCAAATAACCTTATTGTTACGAATAAATTATCATTGTTTACCAATAAAAAGAATTTCAGTTAAGCGTTTCATGACTACTTATATCATAAGCATACATTACTTACACACTTATCAGTATACGACAAATTAAACCTTGCGAAAGAAAGAAAACAGGTATCCGGGCTGAACTTTATCATTAAATCTAGAAAATAATCACAAAATGGAACATTACACAATAAACCGTATTATAAAGTTATCTTATTTCCATTTAATTACTTTTAATTTTAAAAAATAATGCATATCTGTAATGAATCCTATTATTCACTCTTAGCCAAAATTATAATAATTTTATTTTGGGAACTATAGTCCCTTACTGGACACGAAGACGTCTAGATATCAGCTTTGATCACTTATTCATAGCCTGAGCATCGTTTGTACAGCCGATAGTTCTGGGAAATTGCTTCCCATTGCAATTACAGCCACTGAAGGAAAATTGAAGTTGCACCAGAAAAAACAGGGCAAATTGATGGGAAGGGAAGTAATATCACGGCTTAAACATCAAATACACCGATCATAAACTGTCGTCTCCAGGGCTTGAGAGACATGACCCACGTGGTGATCATTACTCAGCTATCTTAGTTAACGGTTGACCGCAAGTGGATATTTTGGTTTCTTCGATCACAATGAGTTATCAAGATTCGTAATATTTGTCATGACCCCTAGTCACTCTAACGTTATCTAAAAAGCTTGAAAGAGAGAGAGAGATAAGCACTGGTGGTTTAATTATGCGTTTCCCCCCAAAATCTCTGCATTCATCTTCGTACCTCTGCTTTGACTGCATTCATCGCACGTATGCTCATGAATAAACAAAGAAACATTTCATGATACAGTTCCAATTATTTGATTTCCACGCGTTTCTGAGGGACACAACATATTCGTATATCCAACTGTTCTGCAGCTCCTTGACCCTTCTCCTTTTCTTGTTCTGCCGCAAGCCAGCTTGCCTTCTTTTATTGTCCCTCCAGGCTTCGACCATTCAGACCTCTACCCAGCCATTGCCAGATGCGGAGGCCAGATTCTTACAAACATTGAAAAGTTTTTAAATTTAATAAAACTATGGGAAACAGAATTTATAACTATAATAGTACTAAAGATTTTTAGGTCAATGATAATCGCAAATGTTAAGACTACAACGAATTTATGAATGATTAATACCAGCATGTGATTATTGGTAATTTAAATAATGTAAAAGATTAAAATCTTAGAGATAATATGAATAAAGGTACAGGTTTTGGACTTACCATATCTGACAATAATATCTATATTAAGAAACAAATTTCATAAAGATATTAATAAATTGGTAATTCATTTGGTTATTCATTGAAGCCTTTTAAGAATATGAATACTGCATAAATGAACAGAACATTTGAATTTTAAAACTAAGAAAAGCACAAATTTTGGAGATCTATTAAGTTCAATAAAAACCCTTCAGGATAATTTTCTTATTTGTTGCGTTGATAAAGTTCCTGCATATTATATATATATATATATATATATATATATAAACTATTTGCTATTTTGACTAATAAAATATTATATTACATCTAATGATGAAAATTGTAAGCAAACTGAAGGTTTATCACAAGGTGATCCTGTTAGTAATAGCTTTACTAATATATATTTACACTTATATGAACACAATTTTATTGCTTATAATAATTATATTTTATTTAGATACATTAATAACCTAATATTTCAAAATAGATTTAACCTAGAATTTAAACCAGGTTTTTATCTTTTTATCACTTTCATTAATATTTAATACAACCAAAATTATTCAATAATCTGTTTACTTAGTTATTAACATAAGAATTGTGGATCATAGGAATGTAGTAATAATTACAACAAAAAAAGGTTAGCCATAATTTCTTGTGAATGAAGTACCTTCCTTTCCAAATAATTTAAACTTAAAGATTTTTAGGTATATATTACACAATTATATTCTACGTAATAATAAAGTAATCAATTAAGAATTAGGTATTTAAAATAATTTAAATTAATTCTATTATAGTTGTATACAGGTTGAATACCGAAATCATTTTCTGAATCCAATTTAAAATATGTTTGTTTGTAATTACCTCACCTAAAATTAATTTAATTGCCTAATTTTTCCCATTCTGTAACTCAAAAGTAAAGAGTTCATTCCTATTAACTGATGAAATTCCAAATTATCCTTTTATTTATTAGATCATGCGCTCATTAAATCTGTTAAATTCGCTTGCAGAAAATCATATATCTGTCAGAAAGCCTACGAGACTGATAGACGTCATAAATATCCCTCAATAATACTTTATCTCCTACCACGTGAGTACCACGTGATATGGAGATATTCCTACATATCCATATTTATAAAATCAACAGCATGGTAAAAAGTCATTCTTTTCTGCACTCATCTGATGTAACTGTGACGGCTGAACTGCGTCTCAAGCCTGAAATATTTCAATAGTGTACACTTATAGCCTCTCTCTATCACCGAAATGAATAAACAGCTTTAGTTGGATAAAAAAAAAAGCTCTCGTTCCAACTATGAATTTGAACGTTGCAGCAAAACATAGTCATTAATCCTTAAAAACATTTTAATTATTAATTTTCTGAATAACATAAATAATTTCCATATTACAGGTGTAAAGGTTGAATATCCTATAAATTTTTTAAAAAGAAATTAAAAATGTGAATAAGTAATTAATTATATTTGTCTTTTTTAGATATCTTTTCAATGCATATTGTTTATATATTTCTAGATATATATTTTTTAAGTGTTTTTCACTTGATTCTATTTTCTCCATCTCTTTCTCTTTTAATTTTGAATATTTTTTTCCTTTCTTAAATGTTTTTTTTTTTTTAAATAAATTGGTTTTTCAAACCAGTTAATGACCGTTTTAATTTTTGTTTTTGAGCTAATTTTAATTCTTTTTGATGCTATCTTTTCTTGTCTATTGTTAACTTTGTTTTTTTTTAAAATATGTTTGATATTGTTTTTAAAATATTTTAATGCATTTTTAATTATTAATATTAATAGTAAAAATTATTTAAATCTAATTCTTGGTGTGGATTCCTTTAAATCAATCAATGTTTATTTTGGCGGTGAATTCTTCCATTAAGAGTAATGATAGGATTACGTATGAAATTCGTAATATTTTACTTATTCTTAAAATTTTGGTTAAAGTAATGCTTGTTTTATTATTTATATTTATACTGTTTAAGAGGTTTATATTGTTATATAATTATTAATTTCAGCCGATGGTCGTAGTCTTTACAAAGTTTCTACACTATTTTTATGGTGTGTCTTTGACAATTTTTACATTTTGTTTTTTTGGGTGCCTATTTTAGTTTAATTAAATTATTTTTTAGTTTTTTTTTTTATTAATTAATATTTTTTTTTTAGATTTTTTCAGTTTCACAATTTTTTAGATATTTATTTATGTATATTTTTGCTGTTTATTTGAATTTGATTAATATTGGTACTATGATTACTCTTTTCGATGGTTGATTTTCTAAATTTTGCTGATTTTTGGTTTGTTACCAAATTTTATTATAATGTAATTCACTGAAGTGAGGTGGTATGATCAGTAGTAACTTTATAAACACAAATTTTTCCATTCTAAAGTATGGAACAGTATTAATTACATTATTTCCATTATTCTAATTTTTTTTTATTTCACTGGGCTATCTCTTATAATATTTCAATCTTTTAATAGATTTTTGTTTGTGTTTTTTTTTTTTTTTTAATTTTAGAACGCTTAATTAATTATAATAATTTTTATATGAGTTATATTAATTTCAAGTTAGTTTTTTTTATTGATTTCTTTAATTAAGTATTTCTTTAATTAAAAATTTCTTTATTTCTGTAATTTACGGTTCTGCAGTGGTCGTCCACGAGCAACCACGCCAGCGGACGACCGGTATATTACCCTACAGGAACAGGCGGCAGACAACGGGAGAAATCGTTAGACACACGGCACAAGCGATTCAACGACCGAAATCATGTTTTAACGTGGCCAGGAGGCTGCACAGTGGTAGTCTGTTCGCACGACAACCTATACGGTGTGTACCTTTAACGCCTGGTTATTGGAGAAGGCGTTTTCTGTGGTGACGGGAACACCAGAATTGGACAGATAATCAATGGCGTCGAGTACTTTTACCGGATGAAAGTAGGTTTATGTGAGTAGCGATTCTGAATGCATACATAACTGGAGAGAGAGAGGAGCCCGCAATAACCCTTCCAACATCATGGAAAGACACTGGTTGGAGATCGCGGTGTTCTCGTTTAAGGAAGCATCAGGCTTGGTTGTCGTATCAACCTTCATATCTTCGAAGGAGGTTACGTCACCGGGGTCCGCTATTGTAACAAGATTCACCTTTCGTATGTGCATTTTTTAGAGGTGCTATGGGTCCGTAGTTCCTTTTCTCTGATGCCAACTTATCGCTCAGTAGCTCTCGAAAAGCTGTTGGACAGTGCGGTTATTAAACACATGGATTGGCCGGCAAGGTCTGAGGATTTGAATCCCATCCAGCATGTATAGGACTTACTTGGCAGCACTTAACTTACTGCCAGTAATGATTCCGGAGCTCAGACTGGAGGTACTAGACGAAAGGGTTGCAATGTCTTAGCAACTCATGTTTCTGGCCTAACACCTATCTCATGGATGTTTCAGTCGCATTGGGTTCCATGCTACTCTTTCCATAAAGTTCCTTTTTATCCTTTTGATTTTTTTTATTGTTATTTTTGCTTACATTTCTCAAGTTCTTACATCGTGGAGATTTTATGCTACTATTTGTGTTGATTTGGAAAGCTTTTTCACAACGTTATACTGATTAATGCCCTCGAAAATTAAGTATTTGGTTTTTTTTATAGTTTTTTTTAAAATTATGGGATTTCTTTTTCTGTCTTTTTTTGTGTGTCTTATTATCTATGGTTCTTGATTTTTTTTTTATCTTCGTTTGTAATGTTATTATCTATCCGAAGATTTCATCATTGATACACATATAAGCATCCCCAAAGTCCTAAGCCATTGGCACAACTAAATAATTTTATTTCCATTTTGTTTATTTTTAAAAGTTTACTATTTTTTCAATTTTCTCTTGTTGTCTTATTAATGTCTCTTCTACTTTTTTGTCATAACTATTTTTTTATAATTGTTAATTTATTTTTACTGAAATCATTAATTTTAAACAATCTTGATTAAAATTATAATTTTTGTTTTGTTTTGTTCGTACACATTTATGTTATAACAACTTAACTTTAAATTTAGGTATTTGATTCCTTTTTATTTTTCAGAATATATATATATATATATATATATATATATATATATATATATATCTGTGTGTGTGTGTGTGTGTGTGTGTAGTATAATGATGGTAACTGAAACAAGTAGGCGTGAAAAATATTTGAGAACTAATGATTCAGTTTACAGCGAAGAATGTTACAGGACACAAAAATTGGTTTCAGACACTTTGCTCTTATTTAAAGATGATTTAGAGATCAGCCTATCCTTTTCTGAGAATGTGTAAAGATATCTGTCATTTCTTCAACAGTTTTGTGCAACTATTATAACGACAATCTTTCCTACTGTCAAAATATGCAGTTAATTAATAAAAAAATAAAGATGATTGCAAGAAAGACACTAAAAAGTTTCTAGAACGTAATATAAATTATTTTGTAATTATGGATAAAAACATAATGTATTTTTTACAGGTATTCATGAGGAAACATTTTTTTACTGGATTCGGTGAGTATTAATAAAAGAAATGGATAATTTACAGCAGAATTTTGTCCGCCTCTTTTGAAAAAACATTTTTTCACACTTTGTTTTAAGTGTGAATAACAGATAAAAAGGATTGCTTTCAATGAATTTTTAAAACCATTTCTGTATGCTTGTCGGATTAATATCAGTCATGGATTTAAATCCTTTTGTGACACTGATTATTCTCTTATACTTGATGCTTATGGTTATATTACTTGTATATGAGTAATAATATTAAAAGATTCTTGTTTGAGATTATACATTGGAATCGGAAAACATCTTCTACAATTAACGAAATAATTAGCATTATTGTACAGTGACTTTCAGTAGTAATTGTAACGGTAAAATAAATAAATTCTTCCATCTATAATGTGACAATAGCTTTTTCAACTTCATTTCATTGAAGGAGATAGGAAATAAAAAAGCTAAGCCTGAGACACACGTTAGGGTGTGGAGTGACTTTAGAGTTTAAATGTTATTCTTAGTCGAAGACGGGGTCGACAATTGCTACGAATTATCGGCGACATAGTGTAGCCTAGAAATCGAGACAACCTCAACTCAGCTATGTTGGTAAGACTCCGTTAGTTTGATATTATCGAAACAAATTAATAAACCTAAGACGGTATTTTGGGAGAGTCGATATACATTTGTCGTTATAGTATTAAATTGTGAAATAAATACAGTGAGTACGATCTGTCTAACGTCTCTTTGACTGACTTATTGGCTTTTAGTGTTAGTACATCTAGTTTAGCTACGGCACAAGAGGCGAATAGGAATAATATGTCATCACATCATATCTGTCATTAGCTGATTGATTGAATGTTTTATTAACGCTGCACCAAGAATCAACACAAGTGCTAATGGTGGCAGACCTCGTAATTTTGAACCACGGTAAAGTGACGAAGATGACATCTGTGCTCTGGCTCCTCCCTTTCCAAACATTCCTACCACGCCAACGGGAGGACTCGAAGCCTAGACAGATTTTACGTGCATTAGCCCACTACACGACGAAGCACCAGGACTCGAACATACGTCACGACGGAAAAAACACCGACCGTGAGTTTGCGACCATAGGCTACCGAGGTCACCTTTTCTTTGATAAGCAAAGGAATGTTAATTTTTTTTTTTAAAAAAAAGTTAACATTTATTGTTCGAAATAGCTAAACATAAGTAGAAAAATAATTACAATATTTTTCCAAAACCTTCCACTTGCTTTGTTTTAAAAAAATCCATCGCTTGATTATTTGATTACTTATACAGCTATTAATCTCTTTATACTTGCTAATTATATTACTTGCGCATGCTTATAATCCAACGCGTTTTTAACCCAAGAAATCATACATTGAAATATCTGCTAGAACGAAGAGAAAAAGGGAGAACCAAATTTAATACATTATAGAAATGATTTTAATTTTATATATTTTGTTTCAGAGATAAGTTTCGATGATATAAAATTTATACCAATAAAAAATTTCTTTTATTTTAATAACGCCACATAGGATCAACTCCAAAGTTACCGGCGACAAACCCCATACGAGGATAGTCTAAATAGTACTCGTGTTTGAAGGCAGATGATGATTTTAAAGCAAATTGGTGTTCATTGTGAATCGCCATCAGCTAAATGGTGCGAAAAATGTGGCACTCATTCAAAGATTAGTTTTGATACGACAGCTATTGATTCTAAATCAAAATTTAATTGCTGCCGCGTAGAGTTGTCGTCGTTGAGTATGGATTCATCACTATATAGCGGAAACGCAATCAATGCGATTGATTTACGACTTATGAACTTCTTAGAAAAAGGATCCCACTGGATAATAGTTCAGTGAGTTGCCTCATTCCTATTTTTCATTACTATTACCTCATTTACAATTCCTAACACGGTACTTTTAGAATCGCAATTGTAATTCTGGGACATGAGGAGGAGGATGTTTGAGTTTGTACACAACTCTCTTAGTTTTCCCACCGCACCACGTAATGATTTTAAAGACCAATTCTATTTAATGTGCGATAACCTCTAGTACAAATGTTTTGGTTATTTGCGTAAGTTTTCATATTTCTTCAAATGTTTTAAGATTCTCCAAGCCACCAATGATTGACTCGAACATATTTTTCGCAATTTACAATATTTATTCAAAATGTCAAAAAAAAACTGGTTGTCCCTTAAATTTTGAAGCACACAGAGTAGTTAAGTTCATAATTTAATTTCCATTTTTTGGTAAAAACATGCAGAATGTGATAATTGTCCTAATGTAGCAACCTCTCTTAGAATGTGTTCCAAAATTGTAGTAGAACCACACTATCCGAATTAATTGAAACTTTAGATTGTACAGAACAATGAAAATCTAGAATAAGCAAAATAATATTTAAAATGAGCCAAGTACATAGTTAAATACTCCATAAAGTACAAAGAACATAAATTTTAAAATAGGACAAAGCGAATTGGTCAATAATTGCTGAAGAGAATATATATTGTAAATAATGAATTAAAATTTGTACACACACACACACACACATATATATATATATATATATATGTGTGTGTGTGCGCGCGCGCACGCGTGCGTGTGTGATGATCGCATAACTGCTGTATTTTTTTCTTTTAACTTTCGTTCTGTTTATCACAAAAAATTATATTACTCTTCAGTATAAAAAAATTATATTTTAAACATGAATCTCTTGCTTCACTCGCCTGCCCTGTGAAATCGCGTCCCTCAGGGCTCTATATTCAAATGCTATTTCTATTGTGATGTGTAAATGTGAAACACCTACATGAACAAAAATGGTGCTTAAATTTAACGATAAACTGTTATTTTAACGACTACGTCACTGGAAATGACGGTCCATGTTCATCTACACTGACCACACTTGACACGCTAATTGGATTGAAGAAGTGACTGACCTTTTGTTACCTTATTTTAGCATTAATTTCTTGAATAGCAATTGACGCAGACGCCTCAAATCTTCCTACTGCCCACTGCTGTTGTCTTCAACGTATTTTTCAACAAAATTCAAGTGTTCCTTAATTTCACCAAGTTTTGGCTTCTTTTTAAGAGACGTCATCAAAGCGAACTTCAATAATTATATGAACTTCATAAAATGAAAAATAACAATTTAGAAAGTCACAACCACGAGTCATGGTGCAAACTGATTAGCCTACGGTCATGCACTTCTAACTCAGCGTTTTATTTGTGTTTATTAATTTTGAATTTTTTTTAACGACTGTTCGGATTCATGAGGTGTTCCTGAATACATGTCTACAAATTTATGCTAAATACGCTGTGCGCTGATTCTTTCGTCAATTGAAAAGCGCCGATTCTTTCTCTAGCGTCAAATGCCAATTAAGTACCACTCATTTTGCAATGTCTACTTTAAGCCAACAATCACCGGTCCTTCGGACACTTTGAACTGTTTTTATTTCAGACATTTTTAAGGCATGAGAATGATTTAATTTTCATACCGATGGAAGTACACTGTATTTAAGACTTTTATTATTATAGTGGCGAAAGCACACTGCATTTAAGACTTACCTTTCATTTTTATTAAAATAATTCGTCCTAGCTTTTCTTTTAAATGTAAAATGTAATTTTAAATGTAATTTTTTAATGTAAAATGTACATTAATTTTTTTAAGATTTCAAATACATTAATAAAAGACAAGACATTATAGTTGATAACTTCTTGTGACTTTTCAACCAATAACAGCTAATCAAACAATCTTTTCCCTGGAAATATGAGACATCAACAAGTCTTGTTTGTTTTTCACTTATTTGTGCTTGCCAACCTGTTACATTCTTCCTGATGTTTTCACAAATTTTGGGAACACATGTGTTTCTTTAAACAGAGATTGGTCACGCTGCATTTTCCAGAAGATTCTTCACACGATAGTTGAATTAAATTTATAAAAATAATCACGTACGAATGCCACGTGAAATGGAAATTTACAAATGACGAATGTTCTCAATAACGTATTTTTCTTATGCTAATAAAAACATATTTTTTGTGATATTTTTTAAAAGATTAGGCTAGTGCAAAAAGGTAACAGTTATAAATTTATTTTTCACGTATTATACAGGATTTAATTTCGAAAAAATGTCAGAACAAAAAATTTGTCACAAATTGACTTCAGATCTGCTCGAAAGCAATCGATTTTAAATTTTCAAATAGTAAATCTAAATATTTTACAACATTATGAACAAATTTTCAAAAAAAAAAAAAGTTTTATTAGGTGTCCGGTGATATTTTTTCGTTTCCTTTCTTTCAAAATTTGTTTTCTTCTACTCACATTTTAACTTTGACTGGATCAAAACTTTAAAAGATTTTCCTCACATTTTAAAACGTTCCATTGAGCTGAAATTTTCCATACACAATTGTTTTGGATGGCAATACGACAATTTAATTATAATTAATAAAAAATAATTGATTGAAACTAATTATTTAAAGAATTAAATTTTACACCAAATTTGTTGCCAAGTCGCCAAACGGTCGCTAAATCCATCGTTTAACTAACGTAATTTAACGTTTGCTTTAATTTTAACTACATGTAGCTGAAAAAATATTCAATTTAATAATTTATCGTTTACTTTAATTTTAATTACATGAAGTTTTTAATATATTCAATTTAATAACACAATTTATCATTTGCTTTAATTTTAATTACATGTAGTTTAAATATATTCAATTTAATAACACAGTTTATCATTTGCTTTAATTTTAATTACATGTAGTTTAAATATATTCAATTTAATAATACAATTTATCATTTGCTTTAATTTTAATTACATGTAGTTTAAACATATTCAATTGAATAATTTGTCGTTTCCTTTCATTTTAATATCAGAAAAGTTTACTATTGCCCATTTCTCAATATTTCATTGTTTACTTTAATTTTTATTTTTAATTAAGTAATTTAATAATAATTATAAAAAAAAGTTCACCTTGGTTGGATAAATCTGTTCTTTGCAAAACTTTGAATAGAACTTCTTCAGGATTTATAATTCTTTTTCTTGTATAAAAAATTTATGTTTTGCAAAGTGTGAAGTTTGAAAGTAAACCCATGTTCAAAAAACTCGTTTTTATCGGTGTTATTCTAATCCTCCCATTTTGACATTGACATGCAAAATTTTTAAAGCATCAAACCTTTTATACTTCACAAATATTTCATAATTTTCAACACTGTTTTAAATATTCAAAGAAAAACATTGTAAAAATTTAAGGTGTAATGTAGATACACCTTAAATTTTTTTTAAGAAAAATACCTTTTTAGTTGTATAATTATATTTTCCCGTTTTCTCTTCTTTTTAATATTTCCGCTTTGACGTGCAAAATTTTCTACACATCAAATCTTTAATATTTTTCGAATAATTAATCTTCTTAATACTCGATTTTTAATATTCAAAGAAAAAATCGATGTAATTTACAAAAATGTGTCATAAAATTGTTTTAAAAATATTCCTTTAGGTTTTCAGTGATATTTTTCCGTTTTCTTCTCTCTCTCTCTCTCTCTCTTTTTTTTATCTATTCACTTTGACGCGTGCGCGCAAAATTTCTTACTTTTCAAATCTTTCATACTCTTTAAATAATTCATTTTCTCAATACCCGATTTTAAATATTCAAAGGGGGAAAAATCCACGTAATTTTTCTAGATACGTCATAAATATAGTTTTTTAGTTGTTTCTCCTTTAGTTGTTTTTTTCATTTTCTTCTTTTTTTTAATCTTCTCACTTTCACATGCAAAGCTTTTAATGCATCAAATCTTTAACACATTTTAAACATTTCATCATTTTTAACATTCTGTGTTAAAAATCAAAGTAATTTACCATAAAAAAATTCAAGTTTTATGTAAAAAAGTTCAAATACTGTAAGAAATGTACAATTCCTTTTACTATAAAAAGTTAAACATTTTCAAGAAAAATGTTTTTTTAGGTGTTGTGCAATATTTTAAACGCCCCTCTTACTTTTTAATCACTTCACTTTGGCTTGGACATGCGAAACTTTTTATTTGTCAAATCTTCTATACAATTTTCAAATATTTCATTCTTTTCAATACTACGCGTAATAATAGTGAGGATCTTTAACTGATGCAGAACTTTGTTTACAAATCTTGGACTACTAATGTATACATTTTTTCTTTTGATTTAAGCCTTGATTGTTTAGCGACAATTTCATTAAAATAATTTTAAAAATTACGTCGAAAATTGTCACCCATTTCTATACTAAGTAGATTTTATCTTAATTCATTACACATTAGCCACACTTTTGACAAAAATTTTAAAAATGCAAGAAATTCAGAATAAAGGAATACTGGAGTCAATAAACCATACCTTTCATACTAATGGAATTTGGTGGCATCAATATGACTTACGCGCTCTTGCCAACCTATCACA
>BMAW01036559.1:0-17431 GCA_019974015.1 Nephila pilipes
TTGATTCATATTAGTACATTATTATTAAAGTATATAATATTCTACGTAAAAGTCATTAATATGCAGTTCTCGATTTAAAATATTATGCTCATTAATGTATAATAATCAGACATTCTAATTTATTTGGAGAATGGTTTTCAAATTAATAATGTGCTCGTAAAATTTATTTTATGTTCTTTTCATAAAGTTTTGAATTTAGAAAATACATAGAATATTTTATGAAATAGTTTTTTAAAGATTTATTTTACATTCAGAAATTACACCAATATTTACGCATTCAAAATTTATTTTCGCAAATGTTTTCCCTCTCAAGAATTCAATTTTTTACTTGCCAAGACATTTTAAGTAATATTTCATACGATAAATACTACTTGAATTCATAAATGGCAGAGGGACTGGATGCTTATAAATTATTCGGAAGAGTTCAAAATGGATTTACCCCAACTTCGAAAGCTGCAGATGATTTTATTTTTTACCCGAAAAACATCAATTGTCCGGTGTTTGCGTCTGTTTGACAACCTGGTTCTCATTGACCTTTTTTTATCTCCTCAACTTTATTGATTCCTTCTTTATCCTTTCTGCGCTCTATTATTCAATCAGTCTCCCGACTTTCCACTGTCACAAATTTAAAGTTTTAAGCAAAGCAATGTCTTGTTATGACAACAATCGCTTTCTTTTTTTAACTTGAAATATTTTGCTTTCAAATATCGTAATATCATTGTGGGAACAAAAGAAAATAGAGAAAATAGGTTAATAAAACTTTATGATAGCTTAATAAAAGGGATAATTTTGATTTGTTGTCATAATGTCATTTTTTTTCTTTATATCTTTAAACCTGAAAATTAAAAAATATTAATTTTGAATAATGTTTAAAAAGTACTACAATAAAAAGAAAAGAAATAGAAAATTATATTATTTATTTTTAATTTATTAGAGAGAAAATAAAATTGGTTATTATTATAGAAACTATATTCAGCTGACTCTAAATATTAAGCTTATTCTAATATTCCTCTGTTTTACACTAAAGCCCGAAAATTGTTTTGTTACAACAAGAAATCCTACTAAAAATGAATATTTTGAAAGAATAATGAAAAAAATGCACACATCAGAAATGAAACACAGATTATTTTTGCATGTCGTATGAAACACACTTTGCAGAAAAAAAGCGTGAGAAAATATTATAGATTAAAATGAATTCCATATTGTAGGAAAAGAAATAATGAAAAATATAAAGAAAGTATAACAGAAAATAAATATAGACCTATGAATGCGAACTGGAACCTATAATTCTATATGCAACAAATGCAAAACAAAAATGTGGGGTCAAAAGACATAAAAAATCATATAGTAACAGCACAAATGCTGCCAGGTTATTCTTTGGTATATAAAGAAAATAGTAAATGAAAAATATAAAGGGATAAGTAAATGAACTAACAAAGTAAAGAAGCAAAATTAAAGCTAAAGAATTTTTTTTTGTTACAAGAAGAAGTCATACTAATTTATTTTTAAAAATGATCAAAGAAGAAATGCAATAATGTGTTTATTTTTTTTAATTTTTTTGGTATAAACCCTTTTGAGGAAAAGTAATTTGCAGAGTGGCATGGTTGGATCCATGAAACTTGTAAAACCACGCATTTCTGTCCAAAATAAGAAACAGCATTTTAAATGACTTTGTTTCAGCTTTTGATTTATTTCGACTTTCTTAATTTGGTTTTGTGCTCTATACAATAACTAAGTAATTTCTAATTTGCTTATATATAGAGATTCCTTCAAACTTAATTTTATATATAATTTCTTTCACTGTAATATATATATTATAGTAAAAGAAATTATAATATATATATATATATATACATATATATACAACGTTACATATACTTTGATAAATCTAACAATTTCTTTGTAATGTCAAGATATAAAAGAAAGCACAACCTTAGTTAAAGTTTAAATAAAAATAATGCCTAACTAAAAGACAGATAATCTTCGAACTAATTTTATGTCAGAAATACACGTGATTTTAAAATTTCCTTTTTTGACACTCTATTTTGAATAGTTTGAATAAAATAAATAAAATTGTTTGGATTATTATACACTTTCTGCATCCGAGAAATAGTTTTAAAATAGCAGACATGTTATGCTCTATCATTCCTCTATTTCTTTTTTAAATATGAAGACCGTTTATTTAAAGCATGAGACATTATTTTTGTAAGTTATTTTATTTCAGAGGGTTATTTAAAAAATGCTGATAGAATTTTATATTTAAAATATTTACACAATTTTATACTATTAAAGTATTTAAAGTACAGATTTGTCGAAATTAAATTTTTCCAACTTAGAGGGCTGTGCAGGGTCATAATGACATGAAATTTAGACAATACACACATTAGATTATGTTTTCGAGATTTAATAATAATAATAATAAACGTAAAAGAAAATGCTTTATAATGGCTTTGAAGCATGACAAAATATTCTTCAGATGTTATATGTGTCCAGTAGTTCTCCACAACCATTTCAAATTACAAAACATAGTGTCCCACAGCGGAGTGCAATAAGTCTGCATTCATTTCATGCATAAGTCTGCATTCATTTAAAATCCTCTTAACCAAAAGTCGTCCTGGTTGAGATTAGGCGAGTAAGGAGGCCAAACTGTTGGAAAAGAACGGTTGATCACCTGAGTGTTGGCGAAAATTTACCATAACACCTGTTAAAAGCCACTATAAACATAGGAGGAGCACTGTCTTGCATAAAAATAGTGACCTGGAGACGGTGACGTTACTGATGTTTTAGGATTTCAAATGTTGTTGGAGACCAACAACCTGAATACATCTGAATGACTAGAGTTTTCGGCATTTTCAAGGAATTAATATACGGATGCATCTTTATCCGCTGTGGAACACACTGTTTTGCGATTGGAAAGGGCTGTGGGGAACTACTGAACATATATAACACTTGCAAAAAGTTTTGCCGTGTTGCAGCACCACTTATTGGGATCTTCTTGTACTATTTTAATTAAACATTGAGCTCATGACCTGCAGTGTTTGTTGTCCAAATTTCATGTCATTATGAGCCATACAATACTCTGCACAGCCTTTCGCGTTGGTAAAGTTTAATTTCAACAACCCTACATTTAAAAGATTTTAAAGATATTGCTTAATTGTCAATTATTAAGATGTCAATTCTTGACTTTCGTTTTTCCGATTTAAAAAAGTATATCTACAGAATATGAAAATTTCCCTAATTGCATAATTGTACTACATAAAATATGATAAAAACTTTCCCTTTGGTTTTATAAATATATTTCTAGTTAAATATATTTCAGCATAAACATTATTTTAATAATAAGTTTTAATAATTATGGTTAATGTGTTCCATGATTTATTTTTATAAGCTTAAAAATTTAATAATGTATTATGTATTGTAGACAAATATGAAAGTAATTGAATTTAGAGGAAACAAAAATACCGTACCAACTTTTAAATTTTGATATTTTTCTCTTCTTTGAAAATACAATAATTCAGAAATAGTTATAATATACTACTCTACTTGTATAATAATTTTTATACTATTGTAAAAGAATTATCAGTTTTAAAATAAAATAATATATTTTAATATATTTTTGAAAAACGTTGGTGGAAATTTAAGAATAAATAAATAAGTGAAGTTATTTAGTAATTGCTGAGCACATTCCAAACAAAATAATTTTTTAACAAGAAGCTTAAGAGTAATAGTTGTTCACGAATGGATTTAGAAATTTAATATAGGTCTGATTAATTTATACAATTTAATCTTATTGATATTTTTAGAATTGCTTAAAGAAAGTTACATTAGAATAAATTTCGTTTAACTAGTTTATTTTTTCGTGAATACATCTCGTTAATTCTATTGGATGTTTGACAGCCAATAGCTTAAGTGAAAACGATTTGTTGATGCTTTAATGAAAAGAAAAAAAAATCGTATTATTTCTATTGTTTCATGAAAAGTAATTTATTTTAAGAAGAGCTTTTTGATTCTTTTTTTTCTTCTATCTTAGGATATTTTCTTAGTGAAATATCAAGAAAGTATAGAAATAAACAATCATTGTAGAAAATATTTTTAATTTCAAATAATATATCTACGTATAATTCATCTTAGAGTTTAAATTTTATTTTAAATTAGTTTTTGGTAAAATTTTATTTTGAAATTTATTTTTTAATCGTTTTGCTTCATATTAATATAATTTTTTTAAAAGAAATGTTAAGTGTTTATGAAAACCTTGTCAGAGTTAAAGAAATTGCAGATTTTAAATTACATAACTGTCATTTAATTCATTATAAGCAATTTCATTTACGAGAATTCTTTACATATCTTGACATCTAATACTTTATTTCATTCTATAACTTCTTATTTAGATGTTTAATATTACTAACGCCGCACAAGAAACAAGATTAGGGCTATTGGCAACGGGTCTTGTAATTTTGAACCTCGGTTAAGTGACGATGGTCAAGTCATATTTAGATGTATAACAAAATGATTAAAAAGTGTGATAAGTTTATTTACCAATATCAAAGGAAGGTGATTTTAGCGTTTTCATTTAATAAAAGACACAACAATCCAACCTTTTTGACGAAAGATTTCCCTTTTATATCAATAAATATTTCTTTAGTTTTAATTAGGAAAAGTATAATACTCACCATGCAGAAAAAAGAAAAGTTATGAAAAGTTGAATACATTAAATTTTACAATCGTATTAAATCACATTAAGCAGAAAAAATCCTCCACATAATTAGCATGAACTACAAAAAAAAAAAGGAAGAGTATAATCATGTATATTTCGTGAGTAATGGAAGGAAAAACAACTTTTACTTTTAAAAATTGTGTAACCCTGAGGCAATTGTGTGTATCCTTGCTAATTCTTCTGTGATTAAGACCATTTTAGAACTTATTCACTCCTTACATTTCTAATGTATGATTTCATAAGATTCCATTTTTTTTAAATGCATTAGGTTAAGTAAGATAGTTAAATAATATATTTTAATGATAAAAACATTCGTGGTATTTAAAATGTTCTCAGAGAAATTTCTAACTGCGTAATGAATTCTAAATTACATCTGATCAATTGGAAAATAATGTTAAATTTTTATTAACGGAAAATTTAAAATATTTTTCATCATTTGAAGTACTACTTGGTTAAATTACGTAATTAATAACCAAAATGCTTTTAAATCTATTTGTAAGAAATTGACATAAGAGCTTTTTAGAATCGATTTCCCCATTTTCTTCAAATTTTATTGTGACGTAATTGGACCTTAAATTACTTTTCACTTATTGCTTGATTCTAACTAAACGACCACGGTATTCGTATAGTCATGACTGCGAGCTCTTTATGGACGTTGTTTTCGGCACGTTGTGGGTTCGAGTCCTGATACCACACTAAAAAATTCATCATGTAGCGGAGAGGAGGCACCCGATAATTCTGTCTCAGATCCAAGTCCTTCAAATAGTATGGCGTGCAAGTTTGATGAGAGAGTTACCTAATCCACAGGTGTCCTCCTTGTCACTTGACCGAGGTTCTGAATTACAAGGTCCATCGCCATTACCCCTTGTGTTGCTTCTAAGTTTGACATTTACAATCAGTCACTCATGACTCTAATTAGACACAAATGAAGTTGTAAGTATAGATTGTAGATTATGACGTGTGCGAGACAATGATTACAAAAATCTAAAGAAATCTATTTTCTTATGACACTTGAAATATGCTGTCCCTCGTTTAGTTTTAAATCCGATTCTAAAGCTTGTATTTTCTTTCACGTGATCTGCATTCGGATGAAATTTGTTAAACATCCTAAAAAAGACACTAAAGATTGAGATAATTATTCTTCTTCTAATGCTAACTCAAATTTATTGACTGAGAGCAGAGCTATAAGAAAAATCACCTTTTATGAAGAATTTGTATTGAGCAGTTTTTATGTTGTGGCTCATTTCGAAAAAATGCATCAAGATTTTTCATTCAAATGGAACGATACAAGTTCAATAAACATCAAATGCTGTTAACACGTGATATTTGAGGCAATATATAAAGTAAACAACTCTAACCAGATTGCATTCTTTGATGTTTTGTCAAAAATAATTTTTTAACTGTTATAAATAGAAAAAAGAAATAAAAGAAATTTTTAAAATGCAATACACAAAATTCAAGGAAGTTAATCAACAAATGGTAACTATCGTATGTACTAATAATTTACGGATCTTAAAAGCTTCAGATTAGAATTTATAACATTTTGTATTAAAACTAGAAGGGTGTTGAGAGTCTTGGTTCAGCACTGGTTAGCTTCATGTTCGGAGACACTCGAGACGAGTCGGGAGTATTAGTTCTGATTCCACAACACTTGATTAACAGTCATTGTAAGTAATAGAGAATGTTGCCATTTGAATTAATGGATATTTCAAAACCTTTCAAGAAGTATTGTTTGGAAGTTCGGTGAGTGAAGTACCTGTTTAGTTGTATCTTAATTATTTGAAGTGATCCAAAATTACAAGGCTCGTTGCCAATAGCTTTCGAATAATATTAAATAGAAATTTATTCAATCAAAACTAGGTTATGAGCAATGAAACAAGAAACTAATTTTCGCTCTCAAAATTCTTTCTTTGATTATCTTTGGAATGTTTTTTTTTTCGGTTTTCCTTCAATAAAATATTGACTAAAAGTATCAAAAATGGCATTTTCTGACCGTTTTTCTTTTCATAATTTAATTTAAAATTGTTAGTTTGTAATAATTTATACTTCTGACACCCATGCGCTTAAATAATCAAATTAAAATAATGTTAAAATATCATTTATGATTACAATTATTTGATTATAGTTTGCTTTTTATAGATTTCTTTGAGTGTAATATTCTAGATTAATGTTTGAATATTTATTTTGAATTTATACTCTGAGGTTAAAATTTCTTATAATCGCGTATAGAGGGAAATAATTCCCATTATTTGCATTTTTTAAAAGTTTTAATGTTAAGGTAAAAAATAACTGCTCTCACACAGAAATATATGTAATGTAAAAGATATATTGAAATTATGAAAAAAATTAAATATGAACAAAAAATGGTGCATGCGTAAGAATTGAACTTATAGAAATGTATTAAAAAATAAATTCTATGACGGCCGACTTCGCTTCTATCAATGTTTTGAGCCATCACAACTCTATTACAGTTCGCACATGAAAACATCAGAACAGAAAATCAAATTAACATTTGTATGATGCTTAAAATGATCCATAAATAAATTATTATGAATGTGGAGCTGAAATCATCATATGTCTCAAGCAGAAGATAATCAGAAAAATTTCTTATATCTGGATAGTTTTGAAGGTAGATCCGAGTCAGGAATGAATCCAAATTCAGTCTCAGTTATCCCGTAATTTCTTGACACCAAGTGTCAAGTGATAAAATGCTCTGTCTTCTAATTTCTCTTTGTTGTTTATAAGTTTCTTTTATCTCGCAATTAAATCAATGTTATTCACTTCATTTCAACATTTATTCACTACATTTCAGGTTTATACAATTTACGGTTAATTCATAAGTAGAGGTTATCAAATCAAGTAACGTATTATAGATTTCAAAAAGGTTAATTGAAAGGAAATACGTAGGAGAACCCCGCAATAACTTCTTACTGTAAATGAAACGTGATATATCGGTGGGTCAAAGCAACCCATAGCGAAGTTGCGTTAAAATTTTCCAAGTCCAGGAAAGATCCAAAATAACTAATTGAAATAACTTAATCCCTAATCTTGAATAAAATTATTGTAAAATAACACGTAGTTTGACCCTTAACCCATATTCTAATGACATTCATTCAAGTGATTTGCTTAACATTTTTAAGTAGTAATTCAACACAATCCCAAATTTTTCGATTTAACCTTTTTTTCTGAAAAATTTAAATTCATTTGCTCCACAAATATAATATTTTAAAAGTAGAGCCCAATGCATCTAATATGATTAAAGGGCTTAGGAAACATCCTAGAAGAAGAAGAAAAACAAGCCAATAACTTACAAACATTGATTTTAACAACTAGACACAAAGTTAATTCATTGTTCTAGACTTATAGATGTTACGTGACACTCGAAGCCATTAGTGTTTTCCCCCCATCAACCTTCGTAAATCATCATCATTAATTCAAAGTGGAGTAAGAATATCTCGATCGTCAATTTACAAATATAGTACTGTTATACAAGTCAGGATCTCTGAAATTCAATACTCCATGCAAGTAAATTGTTTATAATCATTTATAATTAATACAGCAATACATCTTTACATAAATTGCACACATAAGATATTTAAATTAAACATTCGATCTAGTAAAACAAACTTTAAAAAATGCGATCGTTAACACAGAGCTAATAGTTAAGGTTAGTCATTCTCCTTTATTATGCCACATAATTACCAAATAATACATAAATTTCAATTTCCGTTCAATACAAAATATTTAACAAGACATCTATGCATAAATAACTAATCGTAAGACAAACAAAACAACTGTTATTACAAATAAAAGTTTCCGATTTCGGATATGTTAAGAATTTGGGGGAAAGCACTATTTTCCGTTGAGAAAATCACTGCATGCGGATTTTAAACTTTTGAAGATAAATGTTAATTACTAAATAAATCTGACTTGCATATTATAAACGTTCATGACTTCTTGTCAGCGGAAAAACAGAAGGGATCAATATTATCTTAGGTATCTTAAGCATTCAGCATTTGGGCATCTCACATTGTAGAGGAACCAACGACCAAGTTACCTGGAAAGTGATGAGGCCTCGAATCCAATCTTTCTTCAAGAATAACTCTTTCCTGCCAAGAATTGCGGAGAACTGAATTTGGATCTTCATTGTTGTCCTGAAGGGTTTTGGTTCTGAATGGCTGTATAGACTCCCTATAGATGAGGTTGGAGATTTGACGTTGAAGTATCTGGTTTTTCTCCTGGTAGGTGAAACCGAAGGCCCAAAAAGAGGATAAATATGTGATCCCAGTAGGTTAATTTAAGAAAGGAAGTACGGAAAGAAAAGAAAACCCCTTTACCATTATCCTTCTAAATTACAAATCAACCAGTTTTTAGCGTCTAAATTGAAAGCAAATGAATTTAAATTTGAAATTTGGAAAATTTTCCTTTAAACAACTGTTTATTGAATTTTTTACACAATGTTAACAACAAGCATGATTCATAATTAAATAGATAATTTTTTTTTGGAAAAGCGAATTGTTCAGTGAAATAATTAATAATAGATTGCAGTGAAAGATTGAAATAAATACATTTTAATAAGGATTGAATACTTATCTTCTCTTAATTATAATTGATTAGCAGAATCGACTGTCCATTCTACCGATTCAGCTTTCGGTCAATGGAATGAGAAACAATGCTTATACTTAAAGTAACTTTTGCATTTAATTGGATTTAAAGTAGACTCTTGTCTGTCGAAGTAATCCCAAAGAGGTTGTCTCTATTACTCAAAGTCTGAAGTTCAAGTTAGCCATACCATTCACTCTAAGCCTTGATTTTCAAGATATTCCTCTCCATGCTCAGTCCGTTGAGTGTCTAGCATTATCATCCATTGTGATTAATTCGTAATCGACTAGTATTTGGTGTGATATATGGAGCAAAGATCTGATCCCAAAATTTCATAGCAGTTATCCTTTATAGAACACATGCAGGTCAGTGTAACCAACCAGATAGATAGAATCACTCTCCATAGTAACTAGCCCTTATCTTTGAAGAGTACAGAAGACCCATTTCTATGTAATCCTGGTAACATGCTTTCTTACACAGTATAAACGAGTGCTCCTGTGTCGTCTACATATTTACACATGATATTTAGCAACATCAACTTGGGATAATCCCGTTTCATTCCATCCGATTGCCTACCATATTAAAGAATCGGGTACACGATATCTAATATACATGGTCAATAATATCTTAATAGTGACAACTGAAAATCAACAAGAATAATAAAATTCTACTCAAATTACAAAAATAGGGTATTCACTGTATCCTTCAATTTTTGTATTAATGCCTTGTTCTTTACAAATAAATGTTTCAAAAAGTGTATTGAAACTACTTATGTTCCTTCATATAAACCGTATCTTTTACATTTATTTTCTTACTTTTAATGGTTAGAGTCAAAACCCTTATTGTATCTTAACTTTTGGAAATCACACACACACACACACACACACACACACACACACACACACACACACACACACACACACACACACACACACACACACACACACACAACACACCCAGAGAATAGTTTTTTTTTAAAGTTTAAATTACTATTGAAAGATTCTTAAAAATTGATGTTTATACTAAAATGGGTGCTAATTATAATTTTAACAACTCTATGTATCAAAATTGAGAATTTATTGACAAGCACCTGCAGAAAACTTCTGGTGATATCTCTGAATATTTTACTCGCACGCAATGTGCTAATGTCTTATTTAACTAAACTTAACTTGTATGATACATCTCTTATCATAAAGTTACTACATATTGTGAGTGTGCCTTCACAAGTCTTCACTTTTTACAATAATTTCCTTGTGATCTGTATGTTCTAGTTCAAGAACATTCAGAAATTTTATATTAGCGAAAATTTCATAGAGGGGATATTAAAAGCAATAAAGCTATATTTACGATCATTAGTGATGACTCAGTACATTTTAAATGCGTTATCTGAAATTCAAATACTCGTTTAAGTCTTATTGTGTAAATTTGAAAGTAATACTGTTATTCTTAGTATTTAATCAGGATGAAAACCTATTTTCTTCAAATATTTATACTTATTCAATGTAATTTAATTTAGATTTCTATGAATAATTTTAAATGAAGTAATTATATTTCCTTTTATTTTTAAAGTTTCGAAAAAAAAAGAAGATATTTTGGGGGAATGAAAACGAATGTGAATTTTTCTATTTTACTTACACAGAATTATTTTATTAAGGCATTTTTCTTATTTTTTTTTATAAAAAAACTATTGATCATATATTAAGGAAGCATTTTTAATTAAAACTGTAGGGTCGTTTTTGAAACTTCAGAAGTCTTTTAAAATTTACCCTTTTTTCACCATAACCAAATGCTTGAAAATTGTTTCATGAACTATGCAAATTGCAAATATATTTTTAAGTTTCCGATGAAAGTAAAGAGACACATGAATAATCACATGAAGATTTCATTAATTGAATAAAATATGAATGATATAATTAAAGGAAATAAAGATTTAATGAATTTTTATTCTGCATTGCGATTTCTTAGGTTCAATTTTAGCTTAGAAACAAACTCTCAAAGTTGTCATTAAATAATATTTGATGAAAAAATAAAATAAAAAAATACACGAAAATGATACACTCTTGAAATACGTCAGAAAAATAAAAGTATGAATTATGGAAAATGTATTTCTAAAAACATTTCTTTCTAAAGAATTTTTATTTATATGCATTTGAAATTCAAGTAAAAGATTAAAATGCTCTTTTCTTGCAGAATCGATCTTTAAAATATATGTGACATTTGTTTTAATAATTTCATATTAACTTACAGAATTAATTTTAATAAATTATATAATGAAGTTCATTTTTCTTGCTAGAGGGTTCTAGTATCCGAGTACTTTTGAACCTATTCAAATTACATTATATTTCACTTAAATATTTAATCTATAGAATTAATCAAAGCTCGAACGAAAGCGCGAAATTCTCTTTCCTAGTGAAATGTTAGGTCTCTAGTACAATATGTTATTCATGGTTAAAGCAATCATCCTCAACAATGGCTATTGTAACTGTTCGAAACATGTTGATTAAGCTTGTTGAATCGGTAATGAATTGAAATAAATGTATTGATGTATTCTGTGCTCCTTCTTGGTTTGAATTTAAATCCTGAAGAACACAGAATTACAATAACCTTATTAATGAAATATTAATGCAAGAAATTCAACTTCTAGCGCAACCTTAAGAAATGGGATGGATAAATATCAAAATAAATATATTTCTTTAAATATGATTAAAAATATTTTAATCTGAAATAAATATGTAAGAGTTTTAAATATTCACTATCTATTAATGATAAATTACTCTCAGTATCATACGTACCATATAAAAGAAAAGGAGACAATTTTTCCAGTATTATCTTGACACTATTTTAGTGATTATCAAAATGCAGATACATATTCATACTTCAGATTTTTAAAATTACATCTTACTTTATAAACTTTTATTTTAAAATATCATACGCTACCCTTGTTTTGGTTTTATAAAAATTGTTTTTCCATTTATTTTGTATAATATTGCTTTAGATTTAGATAAATTTGATTAAATACGATAAAAATATGAAAATTTTAATATAAACATTTTTAAAATAATATAATTTTTCTTTATTTTGGCTCACAACCGAGTGTAAACGACATCACTCAACGTTTAAATTGTGCATTATGTTACATATGTTTTTGATGTCTAATGGTTTCAAAATTCATCGATTCATCCCACCAATTAGTTTTATGGATTATGTATTCCATGTTCAAATTTATATATGGTCATCGGCTTAATTTCTTCCAATTTCGCAAAATGCTAAATCTTGATACATAATAAAAAATAAACGATTTTTTCACTTTAAAAAGTTACATCCTTTTCAACGAGTTTTATATCGGAATTTCTGGATATTCTCCTAGTTCTTAAAAATCTATCATTCCTAATATTGTAAATAATCATAATCGATTCCGAAGTTACCCTTCAAGAAGTTATAAACAAAATGAAAACTTATTGGGATCACCCGCCATGCATCATACAATGTTAAAGGTTATGGGTCAGCAGTTGTGCACCATCTGTTCAGATTTAATGTTTCCATAACGATAATCTTGAACAACTTGAAAATCAGTCGTTCATGATATAAAAAAATATTGTGAATAATCATAATTAGTTTAGAAAATACATTTCAAAAAGTTATAGACAAAAGGTAAACTTATTGGGATCGCTTGCTATTCATTATGTGGAGTTAAAGGTTTTAGGCTAGCAGTTGTGCACTATCTGATCAAATTTAATGTCTCCATAACGATCAGGAATTATTGAGTGCTATTTAGCCATACATTCTCAGCCGTTTAATTGCCACTCCATCATATGGAGGGAGGCATTGCACAGTTGTTACTTACCTCAGGCGTATAAACTATAATTGCTTTAAAGTTTATTTGAGCATCAGGATAATATATTTAAACAAAATTACGTGTTCTTGAAATTTTACTTTTAGCAAAATGAAAGCTATTAAGGAACTAAATAAGAACGATAAATAGATCTTTTAATAGTGCGTTGTAATTTTTAATTCTAGCCCGCTGCAAAAATGTTTTTACAAAATACGTACATTATTAATAAAATTCTGTATGATCAGGCTCATTTGTATGAAGCGGATAAAATGAAATTTTAAATAAATTAGTTCATATATAATTTTAAAGTCTAGAATAAGGAAAAAAATAATAATTTAGTTTCAATTTACATTTCTCTCATACAAATTTAACAAAAAAAATGCATTTGTATCCATATGAAAACAATAAGGAATATGAGTAAGAACAACTAAAATTTTCTTTTATAAAGAATTAACATACGTATTGCTGAACTCCTATATAAGAACAATCAAAGAAATATAAAAGTATAAAGTTTAAGTGCATTTTCTTCCGCGTGAAGTGAAAGATTTTAAATTTAATATAGTGACCCATGTCTTATTCTAAAATCATATTAAAGAAATATATATGATATGGGAATTCTTAAATCTACTTTTTGTTGTTCTTGTTTAATTTAATTAAAATTATTTTTTGTTTCTCTTTAAATTTTATTCCTCATATAAGAGAAAGTAATTCATGAAATTCAATGAATTGATGTAAAGTTTCCACAAATAAGAAAATTAGAATAAATATTGCAACTGCTCTTTTTTAAAAAATGAGATAACTAAAAATTTTAAATTTGTCACTTAACTTTCTTAGAATAATCTAAAAATTAAAATTAGGGAGTTTATGACATGACTTAATTAAGAAAATTAAATATCTCGAGTCTACAGTTCAAGCAGAAAATAATTAAATTTATTTGAAACAAAAATTGAAAAAAGCCGTGTATATTCAGACAAAAAATGTTTATCAAATTATTTTTTTCGCCTGAATTTTATTTCACTCATAAATTTATTTTAGGAGAAAAATTAATATACATTAAATTTGTATAAGAGTGTTGATTATAAGAGAATTCCCCTTATTCACACATATTTGCATAAATAATTATGTTCTTTTAGACTTATAACTGAATATGATGAATACTTTAAAATATGTCAGCAAATAAACTTTTAAATGAAATAAATTTTTATTTGTACCATTTTGGACTTTCAAATTAATTTGTCTGTCACTGTATATGTATATTATTCTTGAATAAAATAGTTGACTTTTTTTGCTTACATTTCTTGCAATTAAGATATAGAATAAAACATACCAAAAAGAAGGAAGAAACACTATTTCTTGTTAATACTTTATCATATTTATTTATTGGTTCGTTGAATGAAGTAAAAACTATATTTAATATTTTTAGTAGTCCTAATTTTAAGTTAAGGTTAATTTATGTGCTGTTAGCAAAGAACATGGAAAAATACTTTCATGTTTGAATTGATAGATTTAAAACACCTCCTTTTCGTATACTTCAGAGGTTATTGTTAAGCTTAAGTAGATAACCAGTAAGTTCCCAGTTATATGAAGAGAATTGTGTGTGAGATCAATAGTAACACAGTTTATTAATGTTCTTCAAAGTTATGAATATTCATGTGGTATTACTCTCTCTCTCTTTGTCTACTTATCTTAAACGCAAGGGAATTAAATTTTTTAATAATAACAAAAGGTTCTGCCTATATGAACTCACAAGAAGTTCCTCTATTCTGAGTTCTTGTATGAACTCACTTCTCAATGTATTTTTTTTTTTTCAAAATACGTCATTCGTAATGCTTCAATTTCTATCATCCATCATCCACTGACTTCTAACTCTAATATTCAGTTCTACTTCGCTTGTATATACATTTTACCAGAAATATTCATTACGCTTCTTAACTTGATTATAAGCTGCTTAAGTCGAATTTTATTTTATTGAAAGAGGTTTCATTTCACCCAGTTTGAAATAGAAAAAGTTCCCATAGGTTCTTAAAAGAAAATTGCTAATAGTCCAATCGCAATAAAATATTTTTGTTCAAATTGATCTAGTTAAGAAATGTTTTCTTGTGCAAAATTTAGAGTGGGCATGTATGATATCTTTTTGAGAATTATTAATAATAAAAAATAAAATACATCTAAAACAATACATTAATGAATTCTAAGAACATTTTCATCGTATCTGTAATAAATGAGTCACCATTATTTTCTTCATGTTAAGATTATACTATTGACATTAAGACTACATGTAATTTATAAGGATAAAAATTAAAGATATTTTGATTAACTCATAGATAACATTAAATCAATTGACATAAAATTTGCTTATTAAACACTTTTTTGTGAAGAAAAAATCACATGCAAATTTTGTGCAATGCATACTCGCGAATAGCCTATCAGGATGGTTTCAATAAATGCAATTTTTCTTTGTAGCATGATAATTGAATGTTTAACCAGATGTATATACTTTCTTCTAGATATTGTTTTTCTGTCTTTGTTTGTTGTAATAAAAATAAGTTGGAAGATAAGAAGGTGAGGTAAATAGTTCTTCTAAAATTATGGAGAATTTATAAATCTCAGGATTTGAGAATTTGAAAACTGTTCGAAAGAAAATCACCAATAATTTTTAAATGTAAGGAATTGAATATTTAGACATATATAAAATTTATAATACACCGAGGAATATTGAAAGTGCCCCATCAAGATAGAAGCGACCTACAGTCGCGAAACTTTGCAAAGCAGTTAAATGATGTCCTATATGAAAATGATTCAAGTTTGCTGCCAATGAGCATGACCACACCCTGCAGTAGCTTTGCAAACAGGTAGTAAGTCCAATATAAGCCAGTACATAGTGGAAATTCCATAAACGTAACGATCACATTCCGATTGTATTATATAAGGGAAAAATGCTAGGCAGATGTGTGAGAGGACATTTCGAATAGGTAAGCGAGTTTGGTGGGGCCAGGTCGATTGAACGAAGCGTGCTGTCAAAAAATATTGGGGGCAGTGAACACGAGATGGTACCCACTTGCGGAGAACCTGATCTGGAACAATCAGGGAGATGATGAAGTCAGAGAAACGTGCTTCAAACGCTCGTGGATCCCACAGTGACTTATTTAACAATATTACAAGATGTAGGACTGCCAGAAATATCCAAAAAATCAAATGAAATATTTTACATGCAAGACACATACATATATATTAATATAAGCTTTTAATGATTGTCCTTTACAATTTCTTTTTAATTTTGTGTTTTAAATTTTTTTATTTATTTATTTGTATAATATTCCACTAGATGGTGGCAAATTTTTTCTACAGGACTCCTTTCTTTTTTCTTAAAAGTTCTTTTAATTTTAATATAGTATTTATTTTTCAACTTCAATAAATATTACATTTTTATTTTGTACAGTAAGTAAATTTAAGTAAATAATATTTTTGATCTGTTAAATCAATCAATCAATCAATCAATAATGCAGTTTTGGCAGTTAAGATTTTCTTGAAGGTAGCATTATGGTGCACGAAAGAAAGTTCTTCTGCGCCATAATGGTTCCATATTGCTTTCTACACGAAAGAAAGTTATGAGCATTTCACTTTGCTTAAGTTTGCGGAGTTGTGGTTTTAAAATTTTTTATAACTCCATTTAAGTCAAAAATATTGAAACATACGTAGAAATATATTTAGATTATTTTTTACGGTTTTCGTTTGTAAATTTAGATCCAAATGAATATGAATCCTTTATTTATTTTCTTTCCTTTTTGATATGGATGTATTGATGTTTTGAATTTGTGTTTCTGATGAATTTTTTTTTTTGATTTTGTGCCATCTTGTTGCAATGTAATTCGCTGAAGTGCGATGGTTGGATCCGAAATACTAATATAAAAACATTTTCCACTTCAGAGTGTGGAACAGTATTACGTTATCTCCATTATTTTCCCTCTCAATTTACCCGGATTTCAAAGTCGTTGGATTCTTAAATTGTTTGGAATTTTTAATTAATGGTTTTGTCTATATTGAATTGATATTTTGTTTGATGATTTTAAGTAAATTTTTAGAAATTTTAAACTTATGATAATATTTTTAATTTCATATATGGTTACCCTTGTAATGTTTTGTTTTATTAAAAAAAAAATTAGTAGTATTTTTTTTTTTCTAAATAAATTTTTAAAAGAATTTGTGTTTGTAATCTGTATTTTATGTGATTTGGTTTACATACAAAAGCACGCACGCACGCACGCACGCACGCACGCACGCAC
>BMAW01036561.1:0-15796 GCA_019974015.1 Nephila pilipes
TAATGTGCCATTATATGGAATATATAGATATAAAAGATAAATCTTATTTTGCTGTATGGTATATTTATAAAAAAAAATTAATGCATAGTACAACTTCACATGTCTTACATACATATTTTGACGCTTCACACAAGATTTTGAGCAAAGGGCACATCTTAGTCCTCCACCTTTTTTTTTTTATTTTATTGTCTATGTACATATTTGGATTATTTTCGCTAGCATTACTGTCAGATTCATTCATTATTTCAAAATTCTCAGTATCAGGTAAATACTTTCTTTTCGTCATGCCTGTCGCTACAAATAAAAACCGACCCAATGAAACGAATAGTGAGAAAATCTGCTACCAAAAGCCCTAACCCCCTTTAACATCCACAAATTTTCAATCGAACTTCTAAGAAGAAAGCAAGAAGGAAAAAAAGCAAACTGAATAAAGTGCACCCTTTAAATCATGTCATTACATTTAAAGAGCCACGCTGTAACACGTGCTTTTAACAATTACCCCCCTCCTGATACCCAGAACTGAAATCCAAGCCCACATCACCAAGGTCAATACTCCAAATAACCTATCTATATAGATTTCGAAGTATTGCAACGCCTTATAGTAACATTAAAAAAAATCAAATAAAACGTTCTCATCAAGCGTATCTCTATTGATACACTGGGCCGAAAAAGACACTCGAGGAGCGTATCGCCCGTGATACACTGGAAACAAGAGAGTCAACACGAGCGTATCGCCTGTGATACCCTGGGAGCGAACGGATTAAGACTGGAACCTCTGACTCAATTAATGCAACGCAGGTCTCATACTCCCGATCATGACATCTTCGTTACCATGGTTGCTGATTGGGTAGAAAGTCTCTAATTAAAACTATTTAAAAATATCGAGAGTTAAAATTAAAAATAGTGATTATTTATACAAATTGCTTTAAACGTGCTTTTTATAAATTGGTCAGTTTCTTAATTATTTTAAAATAAAAATTAATAATATTTGCAAATCTGAAGGGATTTTCAAAAGTAATTGAGCAAAACGGTATAAACCAGGTCTAATATTTTTGCACCAAAATCTAATAATTAAGATGAACATCATATAGTTTAAGTATCGGTAATAAATTTACATAATGAGTAAAATCGTGAAACACATCATAATATAGTCAGTAAAAACCGTCATTAGAATGGTGTACAACTTTATAACTCGATTAAATGAGAAGGAAAAGTAATTTTTATCCATATAAAGAAATTTTTTTATTGATAATGTTACATATACTATTCAACAACAAAAAAGACAAAAAGTATTAACAGAGTTGATTAGATATTTCAGTTTAATGAGGGGCAACAGCAAAAACGAATTAAGTACTAGTAAAAAATTATACAAGACATTATTTTGGTGAATGCTTTAATCACTGATTTTTTTTCTTTAATGGCTGTTATAAGAAATCGAAGAACATTTTTTTCCTCCTAAATAGAAACATATTAAGCTAAGCGCAAATTACGGTAACACAGCATTTGGCTGAGACATTTCCCATTTTTCTTACCCTATTATGCTCTTGTTTAATTAAATACAACAATGATGTAAAAGTAAAAAAATAAAAATCACAGAAAAAAGTTCTAATCTTTCGCAAGAAACAACTGGAAAAATACATTTAAATACAGTCAAAATTAAAATATTTTTAAATAGAAAATCTATTTTCAATTATGTCCTTTATAAATTTATTGGATTATTTGCAGGTTTTGAATAAAGCAAGAATATCTTCTATGATAATTTATACAGAAAGTAACATCTATACTTCAAATTAAATCAATGTATTCTTAAAACTGTTATAATATGATAGAATAAAAATTAATTCGTATAAATAGATACATAATCACATGACGAAATATAATTTTCAGGTGGAAACTGTGGAATAATTGTAACATTTCAACCGTATTGTAACAACATTCGCCATCCAGGGTAGCAGGAAAAGAAATTAAAAAGGAGACTGATAGAGAATGGCATTTTATTCCCAAATATCCATGAAAAGGCTTATCTAGGAAGCAGAACTTGTACAGAACAGCAAATAACAGGAACAAAATTCGCGTTTGCGCAGATAAGCAATACTAACAGATAGCAGATCACTACTAATGACCATAATAGCACATTCAAAAATGTTGAGCTCACAAGTTAAATAACTCCCCCAGCAGACAAAATTCCAAAATGAAACTTTATTTTGAAATCAGAAGAAAAATTCAGAAAGAATCCATAACTTCTTTCCTAATAATGATTTTGAGAAATTTCAAGCATTATAAAGCGAGTAAAAATAAGAAACCGTTAACCATTAAAAATAAACCATCAATTGAAAGTTATTTAAGCAAACTGCTATACGTAAATTAGTGGCTCTGAAATTCGATTATTTTATCTCTGAGTAGTAGAAAACTACATGCTACTGGATAGGGAGTTTCAGGGGTTTCTATGACAGCGTGATGAGAGATCTGTTACAGCAAATTTGTCATATTGACCATGAGATAACAATTATCCAAAAACTGTAATGGAGAGCCGTTTGGGGACTAGAGGTTGGTGAAACTCAGATAAAGGAGGCTATATTGATAGGCGCTAGTTTTTCTGTGGTTTACAGACATTGTAAATAATTATGAACCACAAATTCGGAAGTATAATCCAAGGATGGCTAAGCGCTATGACAAAAGTCAATGATTGCTATTTGTGGTTATATGCATGAAACAATATAACAGTAACCCCGATTCACCTTAGAGCCATCAGAAGCTTGATGTAAATGTCTACAATGCGTAGAAGGTTTCATGAATGTAGTCTTTACTCAAGGTAACTGGATGTTTTTGGGCCGCTCATCTCATGTCACTGACGGACCATTTGAGGTGGGCCGTCAATATGTCCACTGGATGGCTGATCAATGGAAGCCAGTATTCTTTATGTGTATATATAGGGGGAAAGAGGCTCATATGGAGATTGTTAATGCCAGGTTTTGGGGGGGTGTTTATTTAGGTGGATGTGCAGATCTCCATAACTACCCACGTGAAACCATGAATGTTCCCGTCTATAGAGATGACATTCTTGATGTATATGTGAATATTTATACCTGTGCAATAGGTAATTATTTCCTGCTACATGATGACAGCTCTAGATTTCCAAGGCTCGCTTCGTGGAAGATTACCTTCAACGCCGATTGAAGATATTTTTCTATACTTAACTGACACATTCTATTTGTAAATTTTATACATATGTTAACTTCTAAAACACAATAAATATCTAGCATTTTATTTTTATGTTAATTTAAACTTTATTATATATTATATAACGTGGCTCACATTAATTCCGTTAAAAATATAATGTTTTTAGTGATCGCTATTTCCATGATTTTTCCTTAATTTCTGGAAAAGATTATATTTATTTATGAACATGAATCTATTAGAAATACACATATTGAGATATTATCAGGTATGCTTTATTTTTCCTCTCTACTGGCATTTCGATTTTCTTCTTAATATCAATTTATTAGCACTGCACTTGGAAGCAACACAAGGTCATTGGTGACGAAACTTATAGTTTCGAGCCACGATCACCTGAGCTGGTATCCCTTCTTTAAACTCTCATATCACGCCTTTGTGATGATTTGGGGTCTTGACTAATTTAACTTGCATCAACCCCTATATACGGTTCGTCTTTAGGGGAATGAGGATTCTCGAATCCAAAACGCGACTGGAAGAACACTGGCCGAAATTTTGTACATATGACCACTCTGCTACCTCGATCTCTTACATGCAAAATAATCAAATGTTCATATATTTTGTAGTTTTAAAATGTTTTAATTAATCTGGATACATTTCAGACATTGTTCCATGAATCCAAAGAACATGTAAACAATAATTCTTTAAAAATCAATAGATACTAGGGAAAGAATAGTTCATCTAAAAAAATAAAAACTCCCATCACTCTAACTAGATATAGCGTTCAGAAGAGCAGCCATCGTGCGAAACTGATAACATCAACTTGTAGAGACTTTATAATTTAATTCCATCATTTTATATCATGGCTTCTAAAAGTGTGTGTATGACCATATAATTTATTATCCGGGATATTCAAACAAGCTAAATAACAATTGAAAATTGAATAACGAAACATATTAAGATAATATACATTATTCAAAAATATGAGTAAATTTTGTATCTGTTTAGAAGAAAATAGTTCATTTAAGATTTAATTATTTATGCTGATGTGGATAGGAACCCTCTGATCAGTAGAATGTATGTTCAGCTGTTTTCCTTATGAATGATGAATATTGTATTTGAATATAGCCTCAACAATCGTTTGAAATGAATTTTGTTATGATTATTTCTTAGTACAATAACTTCACTTTATGGCAGAACTCGATGGTTCTGTACATTCTCTAATCCTGCACCGATTGAGCTGTTCTCTAACGGAGTTTTTCGAGAGAATTCGCTAATTTGTTGATCTTGATCTCTCGGTTTTGACCACAATGCTGCATGCTGCTAGGTTATGACCACAATGCTTCACCACAATGCTGCATGTATTTTAAAACAATATTTATTACAATCGTCAGATTTTGTTACAATATACTGTTTCTTATTACATACCATACTTGCACGATATTTTAAATGCGTATGTACAGTAAACTGTACAATAAAATTTTCTCGAAGTCCAGCAGATGCTCATCAAGAGCTAATAAAACAAATTAGCATAAGAAAGTGATTAAAATATATAGTTCATCACAATTTATTTTAACTACTGTGTTGTAATTTTTCATTTTTTTTTGAGCAGTGTTTTCTTTACCAATTCAAAAATATTCGATGAAATTGATGTTCAGTACTTAAATGTAATTTTGTTTTTACTGAAATGATGAAATGACCGATTGAATATAATTGTATGAGAGTTATTCAGAAAGTAAGGAACGTTTCCGTCTGATGTCGCTAGGCGATCACGTATATTTTGGTGTCCGCGTGCTCGGCATCTCAGTTGGCGTCCAGCCATCACAACGGGGACATTTCTACGCTGCCCGTTTTTCGATATTCAAATTTAAAATGTGCGCTACAATTGAAAATCCCGCCAGTTGTGCGGTGCGGTCTGTGATACGGTTTTTGTTGGCAAAAAACCTAAAACCTATGGAAATTTATCGGCAAGTGTGTGAAGTGTACGGAAACAACGTAATTAATGAAAGTTCAATCCGGAAATGGTGCATTCAGTTTAAAAATTGTCGAATTAACGTTCCCGATGAAGAGAAGAGTGGACGCCCTAGCATTGTAACTGACGAACTGGTTGCTAAAGTTGATGAAAAGATTCGTGAAAGCCACCGTTTTACAATAACGGAACTTTCGCTTAGTTTTCCACAAGTTTCACGGACTTTGTTGTTTGAAATTGTCACACAATCAGAGATCGCAGGCGGCAGAATTCTATGACGAAGGAATTTCAAAGCTTATCCACCGCTATGATAAATGCCTCAATTTGCTTGGTGACTATGTAGAAAAGTATAATTTTAGTCGCTCTTTCTGATGTATATATATATATATTTTTCTTGTTCTTAGTTTCTTTTTAATTCCAAAACATTCCTTACTTTCTCAATAGCCCTCGTATATTATACACAGATTCAGAATAAACACACTAAATACATGTCGTATGACCATAAATAATTCACATTTTTTCATAAGTAACAAGTTTCACTTACTAGTCAGAAAAATGGCTTTCGTCTTTCAGTTCTTGAATAAAGCAGGCCTGATGATTTAGCAACCTTACTTTATCTTACGACTTCACGTTACAGATAACAAAGAGCAAAAATAACAAGGAATTCGCTTGTTTGAATTTCTTAACATTCTACATAGGATTTTCTCTGAGCAGGCCCCAAGCATACCTGAATTTAGATCTCTAGAGCGTCTTATATGACCGGTAGCACCCTCTATTCTTTCTAGTTTCAACACATGACGTCTACACTAATTTGTGAGTATGTCCCATGTATCAGCGTTAAAACTATATTGATGCTCGATATTCCAACACGAATATGGCCCTAAAGGAGCCTGGTTAAGGAAGGTTTACTGCATACTTATTTTAACTCGCATTTAAAGTTTACTTTGTAGTGCCATGGTACGCAGGATTGCGGAAATAAAGCAACTAAAGTTTGAAGCGTCATCAGTAAATGACGATTTTGATTGATGTCCTCTAAAAAAATTCAAACCTCTCTGGAACAATTTATTCATATGTAAACAAATTATTTTAAATAATGTAATCAAACGCCCGCACTACTATTGCAATAAAAATCAATTTTACTTAGTGTTGCTTAAATGTGTTTCATTTCTTCTTCTGAATTTTTTTATTACAAAAAATATATAACTTATCAGTATAAAACAACCATCAAAAATTTAAAACCTTATTTTTTTTCAAATTTCTGCTAATTTGATAAATATTAGTGACAAAATAAGAGACGCAATACTTATGTCATCATCATTCTTAAGAAAATTGTGAATATATTCGACTTAATGGAAATGTGAAGGTAAATCAATGCTTATAATATTATTATAAGCATTGTAGTATGTTATAATAATATTATAAGCAATATTAAAATGCTTCTAATTTTGCAATTTTTGATACATCTGTTACAAGATAAGAGGCACATTGTTTACTCTTTATATGTATTTTTTAAGAGATTTTTATAAAAAGAACAATGTGTGTGTGGAAAAGGGAATTTTAAAATTGCAATTAAACTTGCTACGTCACAGAGAAAATAACTATTTATGAATTTGTTTACAAAATGTAGTATATTAAGGTTCTCGTACACTTTCTGCGAGATCTATTTAATCCATAGTACTAACATTTTCAGAGTTAAAAAAAATTTCCCATACAATTAACTTTATATTTCTTATAAGGCTTTATAAGCATTCAAAAATTTCAGGTATTACACAGTATTTACCTAAAGGCTGAGGAGGAAAATTTGAATTATTCAATTTACTTTTGTTAAAAAATGTTATTAAAATAAAATTTCGTAATTATAATTATTAAAACTATATTCACTGTATAGAATGAATTATTGTAAATATACTGTGTACAGGCTGAGTGAATTATAACTATGCTCAGTGCATAGAATAATAGGGTTTTGTGCATTCTTCAAAGTTGTAAAGTATAAATTGCAGTACATATTATGCGATACCTAAATGCAAGTACACAACATACTAATGAAAATACAGCTATACGAGATTATTATTATTATTTCATGCATAAATGTATTATTAACATTTTTAGATGAAACAAATGCCTTAATAAAATCACAGTTCATACATACATATAAGAATTTGAGCATATGCCAAGTCCTTAATCCCCTGCTCCGCTAAGGTTATCCCGAAAACAAACTGGGTAACACAACACTGCAAATACAGATATTAATGTTCTAATATCATATATTCGATGACCAAATAGCTCACTAGAACCTTCAGAATATCTTTTATCAGAAGAGGCTAGCTTCAGGCCTTCAAAGTTTGAAGCACCTGCTGTTTTCTGCTCATTATTATTTGCAGAAGAAACTTCATTATCAGGCTGAGCATTACCTATTATCGATTTCTTAGAGAACTGATTTCTTGAAAATCTTCGTTTCTTTTGGCGGTATTTATAATACTTTGAATCACTTTAAAGCAAATTTGCAATGCAAAATATAAATTATTTCTATAAAATAGGGGTCAGAAATACAAAGACATAACATACATTCGAATGTAAAAAGATGCTATTTATTGCCAATTCTCTGCAACAAATCATTAAACTAAATTGTACAGTACTGGCTAAAACACTAAAAAAATTATTAAACTATTATTTATAAATGAAAAGAAAAAGAAAAATGTAGAAATCGAGTTAAAAATGCAATTATGTACTACTTCCTGCAACAGAATGCTACTTCCAGTTCTCTTTTGCAGCTGACGATGTTTTTTTTTTAAATTGCTATATCTTTATTTTTTTCCACGTAAATTGAAAAGAAAAACAGAATTCAGAATATAAATGTTGAAACTAAAAGAATATTAAAGAGGGGAAAATGTCCCATGTGGTCCAAAATTGACATTTTGTACTTCGGCAGGTCACCTTAATCATTTACGAATAAAATGTGATTTTCTTTTAATACACAGATTTATAAGTAAAGATATATTTGAATGTTAAAACATGACGTTCATTGCTTTTAACTTAATAAAAGAAGGCATATTTAAACCCGGAAAAAATTAGCTTTACTCTGTCTGACGAAGACGCCTACTACTTATGATTACTAAACTGACGTGGCCTAAATTACATTGAAGAAGTGTATTTGGTAAGGATATTTCTCTATTGTTTTTGAAACCATTCATTATTTCCATTGATTTGGAAAACTCTAAAACATTGCATCAAAGTTACAGAGAAAAAAAATCTTTGTTTTTGTGCTAACATTGTTTTGCAGAAACAGTACTGTATATTCCATTGGAATTGCTGAGTTTGGAGTAATCTTACAGAATCTAGTTTAATACATCATGTAGTATAAAATGTTCTTCTTTTTTTCGCTTTAGGGAAAAGCTGCTGTACGAAATACTCCAATATATTTGGGAGAATTAATTGAGACTAAATGTTTTTCTCAATATTTCTCTTCCTCTTTTTAGCAACCAAAAAAATGTATAATAATTTATTATAACTGAAATGAAATAGAATTTTCAACCTATTGAAATGAATATTTTTCATCCTAAGGAGTATTCTAATTTTAATTAAGATACAGTTGTTGAGTTCGAGCAGAATTTTAAATAATTATAGCGATAATTTTCTCAGCTTTATACTTAAAAGGATGATTCGCAACTTTAACACATATGTTCCTGTTTTTAATTTCAAATTTTATATCATAATTATTGATAAAAGTATTTTTTATTTAGTTATTCTTAGAAAAATAACACTGAAGAAAGATTAACAATATCTCATGAAAATGCAAATAGTGATCTCATTAAATTTTAAATGCTAATCTATTTTAAATTCATTTGAAATGCAATGGAAATATAAGCAAAACAACATACAATTTTCTAGTTGTAATAGAAATGCGAAGTGAATAAAACTTAATATTTTTTAATGTAAAATGAATCATTTTGTCTTGCTTGTACATTACGTATTCATTTTTCTTTGTTAAAAATTGGAAAAGATTTTTTAATTTTTTTTAACTACTATCTCCAGCATACATTGATATTTTTGACATTTATATGCAAACAAATTATACAAAACATAAATTATAACCACTAAAATCTTCGAAATATATATTTCTAATGAAAAACCAAAATACTTCAGAAAAAATATAAAAGTAAAAAAAAAAATTGTAAATTATTAAATTAATGAAAAATCTAATTATTGTCGATTGTTAAGATGATCAAAATATTCTTAAAATAATAGATGAAAAATCTCCATAATTAATATTATAGGTAATAATACTATTTATGTGGAGATATAAGCTATTCATAAAAAAATATAACCATTTTAGAAACCAAACAACATTATGAATTATAACTAAAGTACAGAGAGAAATTTACATTAAAACAAATTAGGAGATGTATGTAATTCAATGTACAGTTTATCATTTTAAAGTAGGGAATGTGTGTTTAAACTAGTTATAACGAGGATTTTATAGCATCATATATTTATTTACACAATATCAATAAATTTACAGCAAAAAAATTATCACATCAAGAACAAGCAAAGAAAACTAATGGTGATTAACAAAGCACATATATATATATATATATATATATATATATATATATATATATATATATATATATATATATATATATATATATATATATATATATACATGCATATATATATATATGTGTGTATATGTGATGATTTCCCTCATAAATTTAATTAATCAATTAATTTGTCCTACATTTTAACTATCATAGTAATACGTTTATCATTATATCTCTCCCTTTGGATCCCATTTCTTTCAATATTTTAATTTAGGTGATCACGTGAATTTCGAGTATGCTTAAATCGACATTTCCCATCTTCTAAATTAATAGGGAAATTCTTACTGGACCCTCAGACTGCGTGAAAAAAAAAAACTTAAAACACTTACATCTATTACGCTATTTTTTCGGTATAATCCTTCCTTTAACTTCCCGGAAAAACAAATAGCAATAATTTTGATTGAAGTACAAAAATGGTGTTAAGTTCATGGCTTTCATACTTGATTTTGTTAATAGTATGTGATTAATACTATGTATTTGTTTGAAAAGACTTGCACAACACATTCGGAACAACATTTTGTTCTGAAATTTAGCAGCATAACTTAATGTGCATTTTCCTTCATACTACATTACGAAATAAAGAAATATAGTTGATCCTCTATATTTTGAATTTTTAATTCCTCTCTTACTAAGAAAATCATATTTTGATTACTATTGATGATAAAAAAGAAGAAAGAAATTTGAAAAGAAATGTGCAAACATTTCATACATATATATCATAGAAATGTACAAACATATCATAGAAATATACTCGAATTTGTTAACAAAATGTGTCAAATGTTAAAGTTTTGTATATAAGAAACAAGTTAACTACTTTTTAGAATGAATTTCTCGCTTATTCTTGGACAAAGTAGTTCGCAATGTATTTTTGAGCATACTATTTTGCTTAACTGTTTCACCATACTTATAACTTTTATTCAGGGGTGACCCATTTTTAAGGAACATTGGGAATAAAATTCATTCCGTGTTGGGTAATTTTGAGTACGTCCATTATTTGTTTTATAGATGGTTGGTTTTTCAATTCATTAATCTTCATTGTCATTGTTTATGAGTTCATTCTGCTCAAAAAAATAATCCATATATTCTAGCTGGTGGGGTGAGGCGGCTATTCAATCGAATTTAGTTACCTTTCACAAGTAAATATTTCTCCAATTCGAAAATTGTTCAATGTACAAAAATTCTGTTCGATATGCAGATATTGTTTTCATGATTAAAACTCAGTGTTTTTTTTTGAAAAAAAAATCTCAAAAATACAATTTAGAATATCAGAGTTTTGTCTGTATTTATATCAGAACATAAACTTGTTACATCTCAATGTATGCTATTTTTTTCGGTTTTGTAAACTTTAGTTTTCCTGGAGTAGCTAGATTATTGTTGTATAAGATTATTGTTGAAAAATAAAATCAGAGAGTGTTAGTACGATACGCAACAGTTAAATATGGATATTTAAGAAAATAAATCAATCCTAAAATATATTTTAATTCCTCTTTCAAGTATTCAAGTATTGACTGCTAGGGAAGGATTAAATTATTATAAGGAATGTCTCAGAAATTTTGGTATAAAGATAAAAATTAGAAAAAAAGCAGTTAGAATTTAAACAAAAAAATAAATGTATTTTAAATAATAAATTTAAGTTAACTTTCAAACAATAGTAAACAATACAGTAGTAAATTAATTTTTAAAACATTCAACGTTTTTTTTATAAATACATTTATATGATGAAAATGGAACTTTAATTGCTTGATTTTGCAAATGAAATATTTTTAAAATTTAATGTCAACAACATGAAGTCATTAGCATAAATTAAGTAAAATAAATTTAAAAAAAACAAAAATAGAAGAAATTTTATGAGAAGCAAGCAATCACTATAACACACACATATATATATAGCAACATCTTGCAAATGAGAAATTAAAAAAACAATTTTCTTGTTTCTATTTAAATAAATGTTAATTGTATCAGAAAAAAGTTTATAAAAGTAATAAACATTATTCTGAAATAATATCTCATGTTAAATTGAAATAATAAACAATATCTGTAACATGTTTTGCATTTGTGCACTCAAGTCTGTAAAAGATGGTAATTTTAAGAACTCAAAAAATATTAAAAACATTTTTTAAACATTATATTTGTTTTATTATATGTGATTTATTTGAAACAGAGATACAAATTAAAATATTAATTTGAAGGCTTATATAGAAAAATACATTTTCGAACAATCGTTTTTATCGTCAACTACATTTGTTTTTTTTTTTAAACAGTAATAATCCATGATGTAAAGAAATGAAAGTTAATACATTATAACTGCTATTATTATTATCGAAGTTTAAAATTTAAATGAAGGGATTTTCATATCATTTGTGAAGTAATAGTAATGTAAAATGCTATACATTTCCCAATGTGGCATGTTTTTAAATTCATACATTTTAAAAGCTTAATATAAAAAATTTTATTGAGCCTTTTTCAGTTGTTTAATTTGAGTTTCTAAATTAAAGCTCAGCGCGTATGATGCTTGGTATTTCAATAAGAATTTCTCAAGCCCTTTTCTCATTTTAATTTTCTTTTTTATTCTGAATACAAATGAAGTATTAGAATTCTTAAGCTTAAATTACTATCTAATAGAAATTCAATACCTAGCTCTTTAAGAAATTGTTATTTTCTTATAGTATTGAAAAAAAATAATCCAATTAGGTAAGAAATTTCATTAGATGATAAGAATTTAATCCATCATTAATCGAAATTTAGCTGAAATATATTTTCATTAGGAATAAAGAAAACAACGAAGAAAGCATATTTGTTTTATCCAAAAAAAAAAAAAAAACAGAACTAAGTATAAAAGATATCATTATTATGTTATTTTGTATACGAAGTGAACAGAATAGTTTAATTTATGAAAATTTCAAAAAATATGCTTACTTAAATTTTCAAATGTGTGGTAATCTACATGAAAATGAATTTTAACATTTAATTCGTTCATTTTTACTGAAATATATGTTTATATTTTAATATTAGATTTATTATAAGTGTCTAATTTGTAATATTAAAATATTCTTTTATATATAATAAAAGTTCGTGTAATGTAGGACTTAGATAATGCAATTATCTATTAAAATTTTTAAATAAAATTTATATCTTCCTTCATTACACATATATCTCTAGAAAAAAATCTTACAACTGCCCTGATAAAAAGTCAAATTGCACTTTTTTTTTTCAATTTAAATAATTTACTTAAACGTATTAATATTGATATTATTAGCATTATTAAATAATGAACTGGGCCAAATGATGTAATCGAATATTGGAGAGAAGATGATCCAATCATAGATGAAAATAGAGAATAAATAATTAGAACAATGACTCAAATGAAAAGACCATCATTCGGTGCATCAAACAAGTTTATTAAATGATCATGAATAACGTTAACATAAACTTAATTCGACATACTTTTAGGAGGTATATAATTATGCCCACACGTTGGAATTTAATTCGTGTGTAAGTTGTAATGAAGTTAGTGTAAATGTTTTTCAATCACGAATGTGTTGATCAAACGTGTTTGCTTGAATGTTAGGGAGTGTTCAAAATTTTGGCGAACTTCTTTTTTAAGTGTGGCATCAGGTTGGATGCAAGTTATTAACAAAGAGATAGAAAGTGGCCTTTCCTCATGGAAATGCGAATCGCACTTCTGAACATTAAAAGTACAATGACCTTCTTCGGGTCTTTCATGTGTTAATTTTAAGAGTCCAAGAGGGACTGTTCTAAGCTGAAACACATTTGCTCCATGATCGTGGTAACCCCATATGACAAAGAAAATTTTTCAGGTCCCTCATTGTGATAAAGAAAAACCGTTGAAATGCTTTCAATATGGGGTTTCATGTTAGAAATTTGTTTTTCCTCTTGAAGGTAATCTTGAGTATTATAGCCAATCAACCTTCTCAGCTAAGCTGCAATATTCTAAGTAAAATTAAGAATTCAGTTTCGATGATGCTTCACTAAATCGAAGCTATTAAAATAACTATATAACTCCGTTCGTTCTACTAAGACATTGGTTCTAAAATGAAAGCGATAACGGTCAAAGGTGTGTGTTGTAAAAATCAATTTGACTTTTAAGGACCAATGGCCAAACTCTTCGAGGATACTCGCAAGGGCATGCTGAAACGCTAGATCAATACAAAAAATCATGGAACACATGTTTCAACAAATAATTTTTAATGTATTTTGAATGTGATCACTCAGCAATAAAAATAGTTATTTGGACATTACATATATGTTTTAATATTAGTGCCTGAAACTGTCACAGCACACACAGTACGCCCCATGGAGCACTGTGGTGTATATGTGTACCAAAACTCATATTTAAAAGTTTTTGCATGTCAAGACTAGTTTGACCCGTTCAGGACCGTGATCACGCGATTCTCCCTTTAAGTCCCACGGTGAAGGGAGAAAGTGTGATATCTATTGCATATGTGACGGGGTTTTCAGAGCCACCTGGCCCATGATCACACTGGCGGGATTTCAAATTGGAACGATTTATTTGAATTTTTAACAGTCATTAGATGGCGGTTGAAGTTCGTTTTTCTCTTTTCTTGCTTTTGTTTCTGCTTTTTTGTTTTGTTTTTGCAGTTGGATCCGGAGGATTTGAAAATTTAAGCAACTGTGACAGTTTGCTTCTTTTAATCATACAGCGCATTTAAAGGACTGCGATTTACTGCACGCTGGGTTTTTCTTTATATTTTAACGGAGAGAAAGAAGATAAAATTGTTTGTTGGTTAGAGTTGGGAATAGACTAATAGTTCGCAGGATGGTATTTTGTATGTTTTTGGATCAGTTTTACCTTTGCCATCATGGCAAAAATATTGAAATATCTGAGTGAAAAAAAATCAAGGATACACTGTATTGTGAGCAAAAAAGCTTCCTTAAAAGAAAAAGAAAAGCAAGGTGACACATTTTAAGTACCGAATTTGCAACATAGGGCTTTGTCCTCAACAGTGTTTCGAAATGTATTAAAAGCTTCAAAAGTCTTAAGTGTTATTTAGTAATTTATTTTCATTTATTTTATATTTTATTATACATTATTATTATCTTTATTATTATTACACATTATTGTTTTATATTTTTTGTATTCAATTCTCTAATTTTTTCCTATATTTTTAATAATCATCAATTAAAAAAAATTGTCATTTATATTGTTATTTTCGTAGCTATATATATATATATATATATATATATATATATATATATATATATACAATCATGGATAAAAAATTAGTGCACCAAGAAATAATTGCGGGATCGTAATGAAACTTGGTATGAAGGTCCATGTCGGGGAGATATGCAAATGATTAAAAATGCAGCGGGATTGCGCATTACGTATAGCTGGTAGAAGGCGTCTAACGTCGTTCTCCGTGGAGTATAAAACAGGTAACCAAAGCTCGTTTGGTTGTCCTGGATCGTTTACAAAGGAAGAGCTGATGTAGACATGCCATTACACTGTTTTCGAAAACAATATTAGCGGCTGTCACAGTTTGAGACAAGGAGAATCATCGGCATGATGGAAGCTGGATGGTCAGCTAGGTGAATAGCTCGTCAATTAGGCCATTCTGATTCTGTTGTGAGGAGGTGTTGGGATCAGTGGATCCGAGAGAGAGAGAGAGAGATGTCATTTACACGAAACCCAGGGTCAGGACGCCCTCGACAGTCCAGTCGTCGAGAAGACCGCTACATCGCAAGAAAGGCACGCGTACAGTCAACTGCTTCATCGGCCGCCATCCAGGCACTGGTAGCACCTTCACTAGGGGCCCCTGTATCAAATCGAACCATACGAAGGCGATACCATACGATCGAACCATACGATTTGTGATCGCGGCGCCCATTTCGTGTGCTGCACTTGACGCTCACCTATCGACGCCTCCGTTTGGACTGGTGCCGCTCACGAGGAAACTGGATTGCAGCGGAATGGAGCCAGTTCGATTGTAGCGACGAATCCAGATTCAATATCAGCAGTGATGACAATCATGTTTGTGTGTGCAGACCCCGTGGTGAACGCCTCAATTCG